>JASPKP010003517.1:10000-19632 GCA_030674155.1 Stramonita haemastoma
TTTAATCAAAAAAAAAAATCGAGCGATACTCCCCTGTCTCTCCCATTCTCCTCACAACATCCCTAATGATGCTGCATTATTCACCGCCAGTCGGGGAATCCGTTCCAGGTCCCCAGCGAATCGTAACGATACTGTAGATGGCTCAGTAGTGAAAGCAGTGGTGTCCTGCTCCTCGTCTTGTTGTTGTTGGTGTTGTTGTTGTTGTTGTTGTTGTTTTTCTTCTTCTTCTTCGTTGAACGCTCAAACAGCAGCTATTGTCTGTCATATGAGCAAAAATGAGTTGTGCTGCATGCCGGTAAACGCCTGATTGACAAGTCATCTCCAGTGCATCCAATTTCAGAGAGTTTTTTTTTTTTTTTTTTTTTTAAAGTTGTTTAGTCTTTCTGGAAAAAAAAAGCAGGGAAATGGGCCAAGAATTCAGAAAAAACCTTTAAAGGGTCCAAATGGGGCCCAAATTATTTATTTTAGAATGAAAAATTGCTGGATACATTTTCGTCTCCTTTTCGTCTCCTAGCTGGAGAACGGCAAGAACGAGTCAGCCTGGTAAATCACCTTGATAAAGCCCCATCAGCATATGACATGCAGATCAGTGCGGAGAGAACCCAGCTGATGACAAATAGTGCCAATGGCATCAGCAATGACGTAATTATAGATTATAAGAAAATCGGGACCGTCCATAACTTCAAATATTTGAGAGCGATAGTATCAGATGAAGGATCTAAACCTGAAATTCTCTCCAGGATAGCCCAGACCACAGCTGCAATGACCAAACTGAAAGTCCTCTGGAATGATAAGAACATCGCCATCAGATTCAAGATCAGACTGATGCGTCCCCTGATCATGTCCATATTAGTGTGCACATGTGAAACATGGACCATAACAGCAGACATTGAAAGAAGGATACTTCTAGCATGGGCTTGTACACAAGATTTAACCAGTTTCCACCTCCATGTCCCACCAAAACAAGCAGAAGGTGACAGGACGAAAAAGAACAAGGCAGAAACACAGATAGGGATAGAAAAGAGGGAATTCCTAACAGATTTTCCAGAATGTGAGGGGTGCTATTTATCATTTATTTATTTATACCACTTTATATCACAGCAGATTTCTCTTCGTGAAATTCGGGCTGCTCCCCCCTGGGGAGGGCGCGTCGCCACAAGTGCAGCGCCTACCCATTTTTTTCCTGTCTGCAGTTGTATTTGTTTCCCTATCAGAGTGGGTTTTTTTCTACAGAATTTTACCAGGGTCAACCCTCTTGTTGCCGTGGGTTCTTTGACTTGCGCTAAATAATGATGTGTAACACACGGGACTTCAGTTTATCGTCTCATCCGAAAGACTAGCACCCAGACCACCACTCATGATCTAATGGATGGGGGAAAGGTTTTGGGCCCAAACGGGGTACGAATCACCGCACACTCCGACCCGGACTTTTCGCTTTCTAAACAGGTGCGTTACCTCTAGACCACCGATCCACTGACATTTATACTGACAGGCCCTCGACATCCCCAAGGGAAGCTGGTCATCTGAAGTAAATGGAGATTGCCGGCTGGAGTGGCACTAGAGCTGCCCAGTGGAGGGAGGAAGCGAGTTTTACCAGTCGAAAACATGCGAAGGAACGATAGTGACACATTTTTCTCTCCTCATCAATGGTTAGTCTGTCTTCATATTGATTGATGCATTCTGCCAAGCGAAAGCAAAAAAAAAAATGTTGCAGACCAGTTGCCGTGGCACAGTGGTAAGCGAGTTGGGTCACTGCCTGGAAGGTCGCAGGTTTGACACGCGCGCGCACGTGCGTGCGTGCATACACACACACTCACGCGCACGCACACACACACACGCGCGCGCGCGCACAAACACACACACACACACGCGAGCACAAACACACACACACACGCGCGCGCGCGCACACACCCACACACCCATACACACACGCACACGCACACACACGCGCTTCCCACCACTTTTAATAGACACAGGATAGCTCTGTGCTAACAAGAGGGAGACATTTAACTATCACGAGCAGCAACAACAGAGCAGGAGCAACAGTACAGCAGGAGTAACAACAGTAACAACACAACAGCAACAATATCAACAACAGAGCAACAGCAGTAACAACAGAGCAGGAGCAACAACAACAGCAACAACAGAGCAGCAGCAACAACAGAGCAGGAGTAATAACAGAGCAGCAGCAACAATAGCAACAACAACAGAGCAGCAGCAACAACAGCAACAACAACAGAGCAGCAGCAACAATAGCAGCAACAACAGAGCAGCAGCAACAATAGCAGCAACAACAGAGCAGCAGCAACAATAGCAGCAACAACAGAGCAGCAGCAACAACAGCAACAACAACAGAGCAGCAGCAACAATAGCAACAACAACAGAGCAGCAGCAACAACAGCAACAACAACAGAGCAGCAGCAACAACAGAGCAGGAGCAGCAGCAGCAATAGCAGCAACAACAGAGCAGCAGCAGCAATAGCAGCAACAACAGAGCAGCAGCAACAACAGCAATAGCAGCAACAACAGAACAGCAGCAACAACAGAACAGCAGCAACAACAGAGCAGCAGTAATAACAGAGCAGCAGCAACAACAGAGCAGGAGCAGCAGCAACAATAGCAACAACAACAGAGTAGCAGCAACAGCCAGCAACAGCCTCTCTAAGGCTATTACTACAACAGCGCACATGTCATCATGCCAGTGACACAGATGAGCTAAAGCATCCATGTTCACTTCTGTGTTTTTAAAGCTAGTCCGTCACGATATGGCTTGTGTGTCACGAAATGACTTGTCTGTACTGTCTCTTTGTCTGTCTGTCTATCTGTCTGTATGGCTGGCTGGCTGGCTGGCTTTCTGTAGTGACAAAGGTAAGTTAAAGCGCGCACGTTTAGTACTGTTGAGCTTGCTCATCACGACATGGCTTGTTTATAGCGTTCTGGCTGCCCATCTGCCTGCTTGTCTGTCTGCTAACTATCTCGTTCCCCCTCCTCCCCCTTTACCTGTTGTTTTCTTCCGCTACATGCAGTAAAGCAATAAACATTACCGATAGCAAGTGGCGCATTCAGAAAAGGCCATTGATATGTACTCTGACAATACCGTACTTTTAGACGTTCTCCGAGATAAGAAAAACAGCAACAACAACAAAATCCTGTCCAAGAATCTGTTTGTCTGTGTGTCTGTTTATCTGCCTATCTGTCTGTCGATTCATCTATTTTCTGTGTCTGTTTAGTCAGTTTGTCTTGTATGCCTCCCAGCCTCTTATTGCTTCTTTGCACAGTTTGTTATATCTGGATGTGTATGTCTCTCTGTGGCTATCTTGGGGACGGGATATAGTCTAGTGGTCAGAACATTACGCTCGCAATTTGACGACCCGAGTTTGATTCCCGGTCGATGGGATTTTTCCTCTGGAGTTAACATCAGTGCTGACTCCACTCCCCCCAAAAGTCTTTCGGATGAGACTATAAACCGAGGCCCCGTGTGCGAACGCACGCAGAACATCTTGCGCACAGGTTAAATCCTGTTCCGCTTTTCGTAAGAGTAGGCCATCGTGTGCCAGTGGGAACAGATGACATTTACAAAAACTGCATACACACGGGGACTGGATGTAGAAAGTATATGATTGCTTATTCCGTTATCCTTGATGTAGAAGAATAAATAAATAGATAAATAAATATCTGTGTCTCTGTCGCTCTCCATGTCTCTGTCACTATGCCTCTGTCTTCCTCTGTCTCTACCCTTCTACCCCCCTCTCTCTCTTTACGGTTTTCTTTCCCGACTACTTAGTGTAATTACATATTGAGTGTAGTGTTAACACGCCCCAAGAATCAATATTGAAACAATGACACTATATCTCTGTTCTTTACAAACGATTTTATGGATTTCTCAACTCATTTCCAGGGACAAAAGAAGAAAACTGGAACTGAATGTGCTGAAGGTTCTGTAATGGTTTCAATAAAACTTCCACATCTCTAATATCTAAGGAGGGGAGGGCGTGGTAGCCTAGTGGTTAGAGTGTTGATCTCGCGATCTGATGGCACGGGTACGAGCCACCACCAAGACACCCCATCGACTCATTCCCTGGAGTTAACACCTGTACTTTTTTATATATATTTATATGTTTACCTTTTTAATGTATAACATGTACCCGCTTGAATTTCTCTGTCTGTGAGATAATAACGTGTTTTTGAAGTTTGAAGTTGACTCCACTACCCTGAAAGTCCTTGGATGAGACTATAAACCAAGGTCCGGTGTGCAAACACATACAAAACATCTTGCGTACACGTTAAAAGCCGTCTCGCCTGTCACAAGAGTAGGCCAAGCGTGCCGGTTCGAATGGATGCCAAAAATATTTATTAAAAAACCCGCATGCACACCGGTGTCGTAATGAGGTTTTATCCCCACAGTCGGAATGTGGCTACTGTGATGGTGGGAAAACGGTCCCATACGCAAAATCTCACCATTGGTGAGCCCTGGAGCTCTAGACGAGAAATGTAAAAAGACCCAACCTCTAAACCCTTAAACTGATGTATTGGAAATGTGGCATGAAACATTTGGAAAGAAAAAAAAGAATCCATCATATCAGCTCATTTGAACCCGCTGTGCACTAAGCTACACCGAAGTCGCGTAACATGACTCCCGTAATAGGATATCTTTGCAAGATACAAATGTACAAAATTTTCCTGAAAAAAATGTCCACCAAGCCAGTTACCGGGATCCCCGCAGCTGTAGAGTGGCAGTGACTCTGAGCGTCCTGCTGACCATCAACAACGTTACAAGATGGACAATTCAGACAAAGGTGGCTCTACAGTATTCGACTCAATGCAGCCACTATCTAAACATCAACAGACATGGCAGATTCTATATTACAGGATGAAGCCGCCTAGCCAGCTTCGACAAGACCAGCAGAGGGCCCGTCAACAAGGAAAGCAGATACAATTACTTCAGTGTTCAGCGATTCCCTGACCCAGCCATCAATGATTTATTGCCTGTGTCAGTTTCAGCAGCTGCGCTGCCTGAAGTCTTACACTCTACTACACAGCTTTGCCATGGTGTACATACTGAAGGAAACAGGTTTGTGTAACAGTAAACTAAACTTGCCAGGTGTGTATCAGGAACAGGATGGTTTAAACTCCTTGTGTGCTGATTATGAGTCTAGCTTTTTCTTTTGGCTTAGTGTATATATTTTTTTGTTCCTTGGTTGCAGCTCCAAGATTCATTCCAATGGTGAATGTTTTTGCACGTAGGACCGTTTTTGCCTACCATTAAAGTACCTAAAGTCTGACTTCAGGGATACCCATGTTTGTTTTTCTTTATTACTCAACCATGACTACTAAACCTAGCAGTAGTAGGCACCCATCAGTCTGGGAAGACTATGGAGTTGCGCTCTAGTCTTAAGAGCGCAAAGCCTGGGTAAGTAAGTATGGACGGCAAGCTGTAACCCATGCAGCCGACACCCCCCCCCCCCCCTCCACGCCACTGGAGAATGATCCATTGGAAAGGCAATGACCGATACGAATGGTTCCAGTACCGTCGCAGGAGCCACCAGACGTTGCCGTATACAGCCCCGAGCCGCTCTGGGACTTCAACTCCCCGATTTTTCCTACTTAACCTACAATCGACAAAACAGTTGATGGGTTTGATACAAATGTAAGGATTGACAATATTTTGACTTTGACTCATACAGCAGTTTACATGCCTCTGAGAGATAGAGACCAGAACAAATCAGAAGTGGTAGACACTTTTGGGGATCATGACATAACTATTTTCGCGTAAATCTGACGATCTTGTTGTGGAATATGAATGTGTATTGAATCCATATGTAAAAGATCGCTGTGTGTTGTGATGTGTTAAGACCCATGCTGTCAGAGAAACATGCTAAAGTTGGTCTCTGTTTAGACAGGGGAAACTGCAGGGAGATCTGTGGGGCTATAAACAACATGATTGGATTGGATTGGATTGGAACTGCTGGGAGGAATCAACAGACTGACAGCCTGGCACAGGCTTTACAGAAGCCAAACGCTCGGCATGGCATTAATTCAGGTCTAATCTGGGGAAGTTAAATAAAACTGTTTACCCACAACCCATTTACATCGAATCAGTGAAATTCCTTGAAAAAATAAGAAATCAGAATGTTTGCAGTGCTATCCACGTCACAGAAATCGTGGAGTGTGGAAGTCATTCCTCACTTTGCATGTCAAATAAGCTGTAAACCTTAATGAGGATGAATTTTATGTATTGTTCTGTCTCTCTTTTCAAAGGGAGAAGGATGTGGAAATGGAAGATGAAGAGAAGGAGAAGAAGGGTGAAGATTTTGTTTAAAAAAATCTCCAAAAGCTGTTAGCTGCATGCCTATGTCTCTGTTTCGTTAAATCACTTGTCTTTTTCACAAATTAACAAAATTACGAGGGTGAGTATAATCCTATTTACAGTGATTTCTTCCTTCCTTGTTTCTAGTTTTTTTTTCTGGTGTAAATTTAATTAACTGCCAAGAACATCAGTTTGTTTCTGTTGTGTTTCCCTTTAGATTGCTGTGAAGAGCTTTGAAGTTTTGCACTTAACTGTTCAATACGTGCTTCTTTTGTTACTTTTATTCGCCTTTGACGCAATTTAAGCACATCCAAGCAATGCAGTTTTTTGTCAGGTACTATCTCAATTGTCATTTCAAAAGAAATTTAAAAAGGCACCACTTTATTGTTAATAATTACACAAGGAGAAGAATGCAAAGAGGGAAGGTTAAAACCAGCCTGCCTTTCGGAAGAATAGATGGTAAGAATGTTGACAAAGGTAAAAACACATGCACACTGGTGTCCTATTTATGACATCATGGCTGGCTGAAATTAGAATGTGGTTACCATAGTGGTGGGAAAAAATGGTCATATATGCAAATATCTCAGAACCCAGAGCTCTAATAGAGGTAAAAAAGCAAAGCAAGTCAAAGCAAAAACACACCAAAAACCCCAACAAAAAAACAAAGTCCCCCACCCTCAGCCCTAAAAAAACCCTCTGCAGCTTCAAAAACCTGTGAACATTAATGCCAGATTGGGTGGAAGTTTACATAGCTTAGTTTTCCAAAGGGCAATACACTTTTCTATACCATATACACGGGGTTCATGATCTACATGGATGACACTATTCGAACAAGTTCTTGTTGTAACGTTTAATGCATAACAGTTCAAATATCCAGGGAAAAATGTTAACTCTTATGGTTCATTTAAAACTAAAGCAATCCCAATCCCTACAAATGATCATAATTTCAGGTAACGTAAAGGATACTACAGAACCCCACGTCTGCTTCATCAACTAAAAAAAAATCAAAACCAGAAAGGGTCTGCACGCACCAATCTCCATAACATGCTCCCTGCAGTCTTTTTTCTGGAAGATAAAAACGGAACCGTTGCTGCGGGCTGTGATGCCCATACATAATTGAAGCCAGACGTTCTTTTTTTCCCGTGGAGCACAGCCCCTCTGCCTTGTTGGGAATAATTTGGGGGTGGTGCATGCACTTGTTGGTGACTGTGCACTGCATTAGCAGCCAGACAGGGAGGACCACTGTGAAATCGATAGTGTCAGGCCGGAGACAAGCAATCTTCGGTGACTGGCATGCAAGTACCTTCGCCGATGTATTCAGAGCCTACCAAGAGAGCATTGCTAAGGCAGCCTTGGACTGATTCGAAAGAGTCTGTCGTCAAAACCACGGTAGAATAGAGTGGGGTGGGGTTTTTCTTTTTGCAATTCTATTTGCTGAGAGGTTTTCTTTCTGCAGAATCTGACTGTATAAACTGCATAGAGAAGTGGGATTTTTGAAGAAAGATAGTAGCGCGATCTATTCTTGATAATCTGTAATCTACATTTTGTATGTTGATAATAATAATAATAATACATGGAATTTGTATAGCGCTATATCTTGTAAAAAACAAATCAAAGCGCTATGTTTTTTGAGATAGTTTCCTCATACAGCAGGTTCGTTCTGCAGTGTTCTCACTCTGTCTGTTATGAATTTTAAAGTTTTATTGAGTGTATCTGGAGAAGAGTGAGTAATTTCCAAAATATAATGGGTATTTTTGTCTTCTTCACTCTTAGTCTACTCAGGGACTAA
Source organism: Stramonita haemastoma (assembly GCA_030674155.1). Taxonomy (NCBI): domain Eukaryota; kingdom Metazoa; phylum Mollusca; class Gastropoda; order Neogastropoda; family Muricidae; genus Stramonita; species Stramonita haemastoma. Next base: position 18,097 of record JASPKP010003517.1, read on the forward strand.
GATTAAAAGTTCTTATTGTGTGACAGATGCTGACAATCCTACATACAGGATGTCAGAAATGCCTACTTATCTCTCTCTCTACTCTATATCTATCTTCTCTCTTTCTCTCTATCTGTCTGTCTGTCTGTCTGTCTGTCTGTCTGTCTGTCTGTCTGTCTGTCTGTCTGTCTGTCTGTCTGTCTGTCTATCTATCTATCTATCTATCTATCTATCTATCTATCTATCTATCTATCTATGTTTAAAAAAAAAAAATCTTTAACGAAAAATTGCTAGTTCCAATTTATTTTTCCTTAGATACCGCCTGATCTCGAGTGTAATCTATAAAGAAAGAAGAATGCATCCCCGATGAATGCTTTTCTTTACAGACTTTGCTGAAAGGCTTTATACTTCGTTGCTCAGAAGAATGCCAATGAGAAGGGAATTATCTATAGTCTGCTATCTACGGAAGCATGAAAGATCTAGCACTGTCCTTGATAAACAATATCTATATGCTGTATTTTTGTTTCAGGATTAGGGAAATGAAGTAATAATAAATAAATGTAAGACATGAAAATGATAACGACACATGTAAATTGGTTTTTGTAATGTACTAAAGACCATGTGCACATTATTTTTTATGTAAATTACTCTTCCTGTGAACAGAGCAAAGAATGGGTACTGTGCATTCTAGAAGACAGAGACATTTTCATTTCTAAATCTTCAAGTTCTCCCAACCCCCAAAAAAATCTTTCTCGGAAAATATTTATTATTATATGCAGGTAACTGCTGTCCTGAATACCATGTAAAAAAAATGCAGTAACAAAAATAGAGCGTTTTGAGCCTAAAAACACCTTTCAGTTGACTGGAACCTTTCTATCTTGCTCAAAATATACAGCTCTGTGTGTGCTTTTGGTGAGTGAGCACTGCATTAACAGGGAGACTGTGAAATCGATAGGGTCAGACCGGAGAAAAGCAATTTCTGGTAACGGGCATGCAAGTACCTTCACTGATCAATTCAGACCCTACCTAGGGAGCATTGATGCCACACGCTGGAATGGATTTGAAAGGGTCTGTCTTCAGTTCAGTAACCCAGCGACAGGAAAGTAAGCAGGTAGGGCTTTCTTTCTTTCTTTCTTTCTTTCTTTCGCTTTATCTCCTTTTTATGAGGAGTTTCCTATTGAAGCTGTCTAAAACCTCTGGCATAGGAGCCTGTCCTTACTAAAAATAAAAGGTTGCGTATTCACTTCCTTAGTTTTCTCGACTTCATTTTCTGATCTTAGGTTTCAGTCTTCTGTTTGAGTTCTTTTCTAGAATTCTCACACTCTGTGGATCAACTTTCTGGAGAGTGGCTTGAGTGAGAGTGGAAAAGAGTGAGGTAATAAAGAAAGTTAAACAGGCATTTTTTGGGTTAAAAGTCGTTCTTTTAGACAAAAGGGGACATAACTTGTCAGCTACAGCTGCTGTGCTGGATCAGTTTTTCTGGTATACATCTTTTCATTTTTTGCAGGCTCCACTCTCTCTCAACCTTCCAGAGTGTTGGTACCATGGTATCCAAAG
>JASPKP010003518.1:0-7500 GCA_030674155.1 Stramonita haemastoma
AAAAAAATATTTTAAAATTTAAAATTTAAAAAAAAAGAAAGAAAAAAAACCTGCATGCACACAAGAAAAACCCCCAGCAAAAACAAAAACTAAAACTAAAATCCACTTGAACAAAAATCAGACTAACAGAAATGAAACAGCAAGCAAACAAGCAAATTAACCAAGAAAACCCCACCCAAAAACTATATAGTTACAACATTGTTACAATCTTTCACGAGAAAATAAGACTCAAAATGAACTTTAAAAAATACAATGAAAAGAACAATAACAACAATAGTGAAAATAATAATGATGATGATAATGTACTGTAAGACTCGCTCTTTCACGTAGGCTACACACACACACACACACACACACCACACACAACGCCGCGCCGCGCGCGCGCGCATACGCACCTCACTCACTCACGCACATACATATCGAACCACACACAACACACACACACACACACACACACACACACACACACACACACACACACATTCACACTCACACGATCATATATCCGCGCTCGCACATAAACTTTAAGTTGGTGTTTGGTGGGGTTTTGGGGGTGGTTTTGTTTGGGTTCGTTTTGGGGGTTTTTTTGCTTCATAGGAAAAACTAAGTGTGACGGGGCGGTGTCATCGGAATCATAACAGTTAAACCATTTTATCAGGTTACAATATCATCCATTCTTTTACATTCATACTTTATATCAGAAGGAAACAAAAACAAACAAATGGAATAAAAAACAGAACAGGAGCAAACATCCTAAAATATATTTAATCTATCAACAAAACAAGTCATATAAATCATAACATTTTGATAAAAGGGGAGACGACAAAAGAAAAAAAACAAAAAGCAAAACAAAACAATTGCACACACACACACACACACACACACACACACACACACACACACACACACACACACACACACACACAGAGGTTCGCGCGCATGTCATCAATAAACTTCATTCGAAAGAAAAATTAATTATGCCTGATTTTAATAAATCATTTAACAGACACAAGAGAATCCATCCGCTGTAAGGCATAAATTTTGGGACATATATGTTCTAATACCTTATCAATCTTATGATTATGGTCATAAAATCACGTTCATAACCATTTCGTAATCACGATGGACATAGTTATTCAGCCTACTTGATAAGATCTTTAATTAAAAGTTTACACAGAATCCATTACATTCGAGACGTGGGTATTAAATTGTACAAAATATGGATGAAACTTTTCTCAATATGGATGGTAACAGAGAGAGAGAGAGAGAGAGAGAGAGAGAGAGAGAGGAGAGAGAGAGAGAGGAGAGAGAGAGAGAGAGAGAGAGAGAGAATGACAAAAGTTTATTGTTATAGGCAGGATGCCCATTAACAAGGGGACAGTGGGAGGGGGGCTGGGAACAACACACAAAATGTCATGTACTGACAACTTCCTTAATTACAACCCAAAAGGTCATCATGTCATGGATACCATAACATTGTTACATGATAAATTTAGATCCTTTTTTCATAAGCTTTGATTACCCCTTACAATTGAAATTTTCAAGGGGAGGAATTTCCACAAAACTGTACAAATCCAAAAATCACCATCTAACAACAAACTGGTCAGTGACAAGAAAACTATGTTACGATGTCTCTTCTTCCCTCTTTTTTCATGGCTTGTGCAACTCTACACCACTAACACGTGACAGATCCGTGATAATCCAGGAGGCATGTCGGGTTCAGCTACTCTCTCTCTCTCTCTCTCTCTCTCTCTTCTCTCCTCTCTCTCCTCTCTCTCTCTCTCTCTCTCTTCATATGCACCCCTACACACACACACACACAAACATACACACTTTCTCCCTCCCTCAAACACACACATTCACACACTCATACACACACATACATACATACACGCACACACATACACACACACATACACATCCACGTTCATACACACACGTGTACATAAATACCTACACAAACATGTATACATCTCCACATGCTCCAACACACACACACACACAGACACACACATACACACTCATACACACACGCACACACACATAAACACACGCACGAACGCACGCACATACTCACACCCTCAAATTCACATACATACACACATATACGCACGCAGTCACACACACACACGCACGCACACACACATACACACACACACATACACACACACATACACACACGCGCGCGCGCACGGATTTAACCAAGGAAGAATCGAACAGCGTCCACATTATATGCATTACATCACGCCCGGCACTGATTTGATCTTTGAATCTCTCCCGGTCGGCAAGGCACCACAGCTTCAGCTTCTGGAAGACAATTTTTCGTTGTTGGTCATCAGCCTGGTGTTCCTTTTCACAAACCAAAACAAATCCGGGGGCGTGTCACCAGCCGCAGTCCATTGAAATTGAAAAACAAGATCGTCAGTTTCGCAAACCAGCGTGTCTGTATGCCGTTTGCTGGTGAACACGCGATTGAAGTCCTGGTTCCTGCGAGTGTCCTTAAGCCTCCTCTGCAAGGTTCTACCCGTCAGTGCAGCTACATAGTCCTTGATGACATCAGCACTTGCTCCAACTTGCTGTATTTTCGCCAGACGATCATCACAATCCGTGGTTTCCGTTGTAAACACAGACGCAAGGTCAATGTCACCACGTTCCACGTCAGCATGCATGACATCCTCTGTCTGTTTGACATCGCTTGGTGCATGGCGGATTTCACGTGCGTCTTCTTGTGACAGCGTGTTGGTGGCAGAAGGGGGTGTGTCAGTGAAAAACACAGGGCAGCTTGAAGGAGGTGTGGGCACAAATAAACATTGTGATTGTTCCTCTGTTATAACAATTTCACCTGCCTCCTGTTCTTGCCGCTGTGCTGTCCTTCTCCTCTCTTCTGTCCTCCGTCTGTCTCTGTCAATCTGGCTTGGCGGTTTCGGTCGGTAGCTGCGGGAGCTGACAAGGGTGTCGGTTGCGCCATGTTGCTGTTGCTGGCTGGGCTGGCTTGGAGTCGTAGTACAACGACTGTGCTATCGCCACTTCCAGCAATTTTCCACGAAGTGAGGTGGTTTTCTTGGAGCAGGGCATCCAGAGTCACGTTCAACGTTGTTGGTAGACCGACAACGGGCATTGTTTCGGATAAAAGTGTATTATTTTGATAGACAAATTCACAGCAAAATAATATTCCTGCCTACCTCCAAGGAAGATCACTCCGCCCGCAGAGAGAGAGAGAGAGAGAGAGAGAGAGAGAGAGAGAGAGAGAGAGAGAGAGAGAGAGAGAGAGAGAGAGAGAGAGATTGATTTGATTTAATTTGATTTTGATTTGATATATTCTTTTATATCGAGGATAATGAAATAAACACTCTTGTGCTTTTTTACGTCCAGTCCCCGTGTGTATGCAGTTTTGTAATTTTAATGTCATCTGTTCCCACCGGCACACGATGGCCTATTCTTACGAAAAGTGGAACAGGATTTAACGTGTGCGCAAGATGTTGTGCGTGCTTTCGCACACAGGGCCTCGGTTTAAAGTCTCATCCGAAGGACTTTTGGGGAGAGTGGAGTCAGCACTGGTGTTAACTCCAGGAGAAAAATCTCCTCGACCGGACTCGAACCTGGGTCGTCAAATTGCCAGCGCAATGTGCTGACCACTAGGCTATCAGAGAGAGAGAGAGGAGAGAGAGAGAGAGAGAGAGAGAGAGAGAGGAGAGAGAGAGAGAGAGAGAGGAGAGAGAGAGAAGAGGAGAGAGAGAGAATGACAATGACAATCGTTTATTGTGATCTAAGCTTTTCAGCCCATTCACAAGGGGACAGTGGGAAGGGGGTTGGGCACAATACAAAATTTTCATATTACACAAAAACAACAAGAAACAAAATACGGTTGCAGCCCAAATGATCTTCATGGCATGGATTCCACGTCATGGTACAAAGATAGAGATCCAGAGTCAGGTACATGATTGCAACAAAGTGTACAGTCCGGTTGGGCCTCTGGCTCTTGCTATTTTTTGTTACAGTCCACAATTCACAATTTACAAACTGTATTGCGTAAAGCTTTTGCCCATTGCAAAGGGACGGCACTGGCGAGGGTGGAGACACACCACACATACATGCATTAACAGCACAGCACAAACGACGAAGTCCGTGGCCAGGTTTCCAGGTCACTCTGCCTTCTGTCCTTAATGCCCACTGGCTTGTGATATTATGTCACAGGTATGCGTGCCACAGATGTGCATGCAAAAAGTTCGCTTGGTCTCTCTCTCTCTCTCTCTCTCTCTCTCTCTCTCTCTCTCTCTCCTCTTCTCTCTCTCTCTCACACACAACACACACACACACCAACACCACCACACACACACACCACAACACCACAACACACACCACACACACACCCACCACACACCACACACCACACACACACACACACACACACACACACTCGTGCACACACACACAAACACACACATCACACATACGCACACACACGCACACACCACACAACACACACACACACGCACGCACCACGCACCACACACACCACGCACGCACGCACGCACGCACGCACGCACCACCACACACACACACACACACACACACACACACACACACACACACACACACTCGAGCAAACTTAGCTAACCAAGGAAAAATCTCACAGCCTCCATGATCACATTCATAACACGAGTCCCACCACTGATTTTGTCTTTAAACTTTTTCCGATCGACGGGTGTCCACTGTCGTAACTTGTCGTATACTGTCCGTTCATCCTGCGTCATGTGCCGTAGGCTTCGCTTAGCCAGCCAGAAGAAGTCGGATGGTTCGTCACCTGCTGCTGCTGCCCAACTAAACTCGAACACCATGTCATCGCTTTCACAGATCAAAGCTTCAGGATTGTCACTGGAAGTGAAAACACGGAAGAAATCCTGATTTCTTTTCGTGTTCCTGAGCCTTTTCTGTAACGATCGGTCAGTCAGTTCAGCAACATAGTCCCGTATCAGCTCCACCCCGTATCCAGCGTCACGTACCTTGACCAAGCAGGGGTGACAATCCTCTTCCAGCGCAGCGTCAGTGGCAGGCACGTCAGCAAGGTCGATTTGGCATCGCGGATCAGCGGCTGCATCTGGGTCAGTAGGCACGGTGACATCAGGGGATGCAGGGCGAAAATCTCGTGCATAACACAAGACAGGCCGTGTTGCGTTGTCTGGTGACAGGGGTGTGTCAGTGTGTGAGACAGGTGGCAGTTACTGGGGGAGTAGGCATAAACAATTGCCCATAGTTCTCCTGATTTGAAAATTCGCAGGATGTTTCTTGGAACTCTGGCATCGTAGCTGCCTGTCTCCTCTCCTCCAGTCGTCTCCTGTCCCTCCTCAGCTGGCTTGGCGGCTTTTTACGATAACATTGCGAGGAAGACTGCTGCACTTGTGTAGGCCTACTTGCCATGTTGTCAGCCTCACTGCCAGTTCTCAGGCGCAGTGCGACAGTCAAATTGTCGCCTTCTCCTGTCACTTTCCAGGAGGTCAGGTGATTCCCCTGCAGTAGAGCACACAAGGTGTTTTCCAACGCTGTTGGAAGGCCGACAACGGGCATGGTGCTGTAAAAACTGGTCTTTTAGTACCATTAAACACAGAGCAAAAATCTGCTCGACTTTATCCAAGGGAGATCACCCCGAGCGCCGAGAGAGAGAGAGAGAGAGAGAGAGAGAGAGAGAGAGAGAGAGAGAGAGAGAGAGAGAGAGAGAGAGAGAGAGAGAGAGAGAGAGAGAGAGGAACTAACTAGTGACACACAAATCAAATTCTAATGCAGCTATAAAAATGAACATCCACACATTGTAGATAAGGTACACATAATTTAGATATACTGTAATGATCAATCTTTGTGAATAGCCTATGTATTCATAAAAATGAATAACTACACAGTATAATTAAAATACACATACTAACTACACTTAAAACATTGTTTTTGTTTGTTTTTTGTTTATTTGTATATTTGTTAGTGTTTATGTATCCTCTCAGTGGTGATGGGTATTATCATATGTCTCTCTCGTCTCTGTCTCCCTCTGTGTGTCTCTCTCCGTCGCCTCTCTCTTTCTCTTTCCTCTTCGGCTCTCTCTCTCTCTCTCTCTCTCTCTCTCTCTCTCTCTCTCCTCTCTCTCTCTCATCTTCTTCTCTTCTCTCTCTCTGGTTTCAGTCTGGTCTAAGTCTCTGGTCTCAATCTCTGGTCTCAGTCTCTGGTCTCTCTCGTCTCTCTCTCTCTGTCTCTCTTTATCCCTTCTCTTTGTCTGTCTCTCTCGTCTCTGTCTTCCTCCGTCTCCCTGTCCCTCTCTCCCTCTCTCTCGTCTCCGTCTTCCTCTGTCTCCCTCTCTCTCTGTCCCTCCCTCGCTCTCTTGCTCTCTCTTTCTTTCTCTCTGTCTCTCTCATGTCTTAGTCTCTTTTTCTCCCTCTCTCTTTGCCCTCAATCTGTCGGCCTCTGTCTGTCTGTCTCTGTCTCTGTCATGTCTCTGCCTGTCTATCTTTCTCTCTCTGGTCTCAGTCTCTGTCTCTCTTTCTCTCTGTATCTCTCTTTCTGTCTGTCGGTCGGTCGGTCTCTCTTTCTGTCTGTCTGTCGGTCGGTCTCTGTCTGTCTGTCTGTCTGTCTGTCTGTCTCCCTCTCCCACCCCTCCCTTCATTGTTGTCACTTGTTCTTGATTGATCTGTTTGTTTTTTGGTGTATTTTTCTTCCTGTGGTTTCCTTCACTGTTTTTCTTCCATATTGTTTTTCTTTTTCCAAACATATTGCTTGTGCTTTGGTGTTTATACTCATTCTAATAAAGAGGGCTGACTAAAAAAAAAGGTTGTACTTAATCTACTAATCTCTGTAAATAAAATTTTGTATTCCCTCTCTGTCTGTCTCTCCCCCCCTCTTTTTCTCTCCATCTCTGTCTCTCTACCCCCCTCTCTGTCTCTCTCTCCCTCTCTTCCTGGTTTTAGTCTTTCACTCTCTGTTTCTCTCTCTCTCTCTTCTCTTGTCTGAGTCTCTCTTTTTCTCCCTCTCTTTCTGGTCTGTCTGTCTGTCTGTCTGTCTGTCTGTCTGTCTGTCTGTCTCTCTCCTCTCTCTCTCTCTCTCTCTCTCTCTCTCTCTCTCTCTGTTGTCTCTCTTTCACACTCTCTCTCACTCTCTCCCTTCCCCCCTCTCTCTCCCTCTCTTTTTTTCTCTCTCTCACTCTCTCACTGACCTCAGTCTCTCTCTCTCTCTCTCTCTCTCTCTCCTCTCTCTCTCTCTCTCTCTCTCTCTCTCTCTTCTTCTCTTCTCTGTCTCTCTCTTTTCTCCCTCCCTCCCTCCCCCCTTTCTCGCTCTCCCCCTCTGTCTTACTGTCTGTCTTTCTCTCTGTTGTGCCTGTCTCTTTCCCTCTTTCTTTCTCCCTCTCTCTCTGGTCAGTCTCTGTCTCCTTCCCCCTCTCTCTCTTTCTTTATTTGTCTATCTCACTCATTGTCTGTCTGTATCTTTCTCTCTCTCGTATCCGTCTCCCTCTCTCTCTGTCTGTCT
>JASPKP010003518.1:12500-19631 GCA_030674155.1 Stramonita haemastoma
CACACCGACCACAGCAAAACACCCATCCTTCAGAAACCACACCCGCAGAACTCACGTGGAAACACCAACACCACACATCACGTGCACCATACATCCCCCTTACTACCATTACCACATCACCACATCACCTTTCCACACCTTCACCACATCACATCGCTTTACCTCATCACCACATCACGCCTGTACGACATCGCATCACCTTTACCACATCACATCGCACGTAGATCCCGACATTGCCATACATCACCACATCGCCCACAACTTCACCACATCACATTAACACACCACATGTGTTATCACATAACACTTGCCACATCACCACATCACCTTTCCACATTACCCTTGCAAGATTACCCTCACCACATCACAACACCACCCTTGCCACATAGTAAAATCAGCAACTCGCCTTACCATATCTCCACACAACCATTGCCACATCGCTTTTACCACATCACTGATACATCACCACATCATCCTTATCACAAACCTCCATCCCTCAGCACATCGAAACAAAACACTTACATCACATCACCACATCGCTTTTCCACATCAAAACATCACATCACACACATCACATAAACCACATCACATGCACAACACACACACACCACACACAACCACATCACACCACACCCACCACATCACACAGATCACACCACACCACACATCACACACCCCACACAACATTACACACACATCACATCACACACTACACCACACACATCACACACACCACATCACACACACCACATCAGATCACACACACCACCCACACCTCATGACCCACATCTTTATACCACACCATACACACGTACACACACTCACTAGGACTGCAATGCAAGGACTGCTTGCTATCTGCTCATTGCTGTCTGACTGGTCTAAGGGAAACAACCACTCTTTGTAACTATACAGCAAAGGATACAGTCAGGTCACCTCCCTTGTTCAACCCCCAAAACTTGTTACAGTCACTGACAGTCACAACAAACATGTAATGCATGATAATAATAATTCAGTAGATGCAATACACACACACACACAAACACACACACACACACACACACACACACACACACACACACACACACACACACACACACCTTTTTTGATATAAAGAAAGCATATGATCAGGTCTGGCATGAACGATTACTGTTTAAATTAAAATCCATTGGCTTATCTGGTAACATCTATTATTATGTTAAAGCCTTTCTCTCAGAAAGACGCATGCAGGCCAAAGTTGGAAATTCGTATTCTACTGTACGATTTCCAACAATGGGCATTCCTCAGGGATCAGTTATTGCTCCACATCTTTTCAATATTCTCCTTTATGATCTTCCTAAGTGTTTCTCAAGTAATACCACCCATGTCCAGTATGCTGATGACATTTGTATGTGGATGAATGTCACATTGAAAAAGAGAACACCAAAGAGACAACTAAATTATTTGAAAAATTTGTATCAGATTGAGCTAAACAAACTGAATGACTATATTTTTGTGAATGGTCTGTCACTATCCCCTGAAAAGACCAATTTAGTACTTTTTAATAATGGTGCTAACCCACCAGTTCTACCTGTTTTCCAAATAGATGGGAACGTTTTAGAATATAAAACTATGGTGAAGTTTTTAGGGGTGTATTTCACGTCTAAATTAACTTGGAATTATCATATTGAATATTTAAACACTAAAGCTAGGAAAAGTCTAAACTTCCTGAAAGTTATAAGTAAACAAGTGTGGGCTCATGACGTAGCTGTATTAAAACATCTGGCGTTATCTTTAGTGCGTTCCAGACTTGTATACGGCCAGGAAGCTTTTTTCAGTGCTCCTAAGTATTTGTTACATAAAATGAGAAGATTAGACTGTAAGGCTTTTCGATTAGCTCTGGGGGTTCCTTTTCATGCATCGTCTATGGGCACTTATAAAGAGATAGGTGTTTTACCATTAGACAATTATCGACAACTGGCTTTAGCTAAATATCTCTTACGGTGTTCGAATCAAGAAACCAATGTGGACACTGAAATAAATACAAAATCTGATGTCAACTTTCCTAAAAGAGCACATTCTATTCGTTCTCTGACCACAGTTAGAACCTATACTGCTGAATTATTTGATAACGCAAAAATATACCCTAAAGATTTAACTAAATCAAAGATTAACATCTCCTCTTGTGCCCCATGGGAGCTCCAGAGAGCTAATTTTGACATCAATTATTCTTCTCTAACCAAAAAAGGTAATGAAAATGTTCTTAGTGCATTAGTAAAAGAATACATACAGACTACATACCCAGAACATCTAAAAGTATACACTGATGGTTCCCTTTTGAGCAATGATGAGGCGGGTGCAGCGTTTGTCATCCCATCTCTGAAAGTAGAGAGATCCTTTTCCATTGGGAAAAATCGATCTATTTTTACAGCTGAATTGTCTGCTATATCAATGGCTTTGTATCATCTTCTAGATTTTCCCAAAGATATTTTCCAGATACTTTTTTGTGTTGATTCCAAGTCAGTTTTACTTGCTTTACAAAATTTCAGCTCAAAAGTGAGGCAAGAGCTCATAACTGAGATTTGTCATCTGGTTCATTTTTTGATGTTACGGGGTACTAGTATTACTTTCTGCTGGATTCCTTCTCATTGCGGTATTTTCTTTAATGAAAAAGTTGACAGAATGGCAAAATGCGGAGCAAAGCATGTAAATGGGTCTTACAGCATAGATGTTCCTTTTTCTGCCCGGGAGGGCTATAGCATGTTGCAAAATGCATGCTGGAAACACTTCAAAAAGAAACTAGAGGATACTGGGTTTTCCTGGAGTGATGACATAACTCATTTATTATCTTTCGGTAATACTAAATTTCGTAATTCACATGAATATAGAAATGTTGTATCCCTTATTTACAGGTTTAAGCTTAATGCTTTTAGATCTAAATTTTCAAAAACAGCAACATGTATCTGTGGTGAAACAATTACCAATGCTCATATTCTTTTACAATGTCGAGATCTAAAATCATTTTTACCCACCTTCCCAGCCCTCCGCTTAGACCAAATTCTTAAAGATGCCTTTTTGATGAAAGATATTGTTTTGTCTTTAACTCATAGTCCTATTATCAGATACTTGTAGTAATTTGAAGTTTATTAGTTGTAGAAATTGCAAAGTTAATGTTTGAACTGTTATTTCCTCGTTTTCAAAGTTTCTTGTTTATGCTTAATCCGACTTATGTTAGTTTATTCCCGATGTTTAGCTATGTGCACCCCCCCCCCCCCACACACACACACACATACATACACCTTCCCGTCTGATATCACTATTTAGTGGAAGGACGTTAAACTGAAGAACTACTACTACTACTACTACACACACACACACACACACAGGCGCGCGCGCACACACACACACTCACAACCGCGTACACATACACACGTACAAACATGCATATACAAGCACACATGTACACACATTCAACACGGACACAAACACAACATCCACCCCCACTGCCAAACCACACCACATTCACTGCACACACACAGCACACCACATCACACCACATCACCCACACAACACCACATCATGTACACCACATCCACCACAGCAAAACACCCATCCTTCACAAACCACACCCACAGAACTCACGTGGAAACACAAACACCACACATCACGTGCACCACACATCCCCATTACTACCATGACCACATCACCACATCACATCTCTTTTACCTCATCACCACATACCTTTTCACAACACCTTCACCACATCACCTTATCGCTTTTACCTCATCACCACATCACGCCTGTACCACATCGCATCACCTTTACCGCATCACAGCGCCCATAGATCACATTGCCTTACCACATCACCACATCACCACATCACCCACAACTTCACATCACATTGACACACAACATCTCCATTATCACATCACCCTGGCCACATCACACATCACCCTTACCACATCACCGCACCACCCTTGATGTTACATGGTAACATCAGTAACTCACCTTACCATATCTCCACACAACCATTGCCACATCGCTTTTACCACACATCACCACACCACCCTTGCCACATCGTAACATCACCAACTCACCTTACCATATCTCCACACAACCCTTGCCACATCGCTTTTACCACATCACTGACACATCACCACATCATCCTTCACAAACCTCCACCCCCAGCACATCGAAAACAAAACACCACATCAAATCACAGAACCACATCGCTTTTCAACATCAAAACATTATATCACAAACACCACATCACACACACCACATCACATCACACACACAATCACACCACACACATCACACATACCGCATCACACACCACATCACACACCACATCACAACAAATAAACTACATCATCCACACAAAATACACCCCACCCACACAACATCCACACCACCCATACTCCCCCCACACCACCTCACCCACATCACACCCACATCACCTACACCACCCACACCACATGACCCACACCACCAAAACCACATGACCCACAGCTTCACACCACACACACGTACACACACTCACTAGGACTGCAATGCAAGGACTGCTTGCTATCTGCTCATTGCTGTCTGACTGGTCTAAGGGAAACAACCACTCTTTGTAACTATACAGCACAGGATACAGTCAGGTCACCTCCCTTGCTCAACCCCCAAATCTGTAACGGTCACTGACAGTGTGTCATCTCACAACAAACAGGTAATGCATGACAATAATTATGTGGGAGTACGCAGCACACACACACACACACACACACACACACACACACACACACACACACACACAGAGGCGCACGCGTGCGCCCACACACACAAACGCGTACACATACACATGTACAAACACGCATATACAAGCACACATGTACACACATTCGACACGGACACAAACAACATCCACCCCCACTGCCAAACCACACCACATTCACTGCACACCCACAGCTCACCACATCACCCACACCACACCACATCATGTACACCACATCCAAGTGCCATGTGGTGTGTGTGGTGTGTTGTGTGCGATGTGGTGTGATATGTGCGATGTGGTGTTTGCTATGTGTCTGACGTGGTGTGTGTGATGCGATGTGGTGTGTGGTGCGATGTGTGAAGCTGTGGGTCATGTGGTTTTGGTGGTGTGTGATGTGGTGTGTGATGTGGTGTGTTGTGGTGTGTGATGTGGTGTGTGTGATGTGGTGAGTGTGATGTGATGTGGTGTGATGCGGTGTGATGTGATGCGGTGTGATGTGGTGTATGTGATGTGGTGTGTGATGTGTGCGATGTGTGTGATGTGATGTTTTAATGTGGAAAAGCGATGTGGTCCTGTGATGTGATGTGGTAGGTGTTTTGTTTTCGGTGCGGTGAGGGATGGAGGTTTCTGATATGGGTGATGTGGTGATGTGTCAGTGATGTGGTAACAGCGATGTGGCAAGGGTTGTATGGAGATATGGTAAGGTGAGTTGGTGATGTGGCGATGTGGCAAGGGTGGTGTGGTCATGTCAGGGTGATGTGGAAAGGTGATGTGGTGATGTGGCAATGGTGATGTGATAACATATGTGGTGGTGATGTGGTGATGTAGCAAGGGTGATGTGGTAACATGTGGTGTTGATGTGATGTGGTTAAGCGGTGGGTGATGTGGTGATGTGGTACAGGCAATGTGATCCATGGACGATGTTGTGATGTGGTAGAGGTGATGCGATGTGGTATAGACGTGATGTGACGAGGTAAAAGAGAAATGGTGATGTGGTGAAGGTGTGAAGAGGTATGTGGTGATGAGGTAAGAGATTGATGTGGTGAAGGTGTGTAAAGGTGATGTGGTGATGTGGTAATGGTAGTAAGGGGGATGTATGGTACACGTGATGTGTGGTGTCGGTTTTCTCGTCCGAGTTCTGCGGGTGTGGTTTGTGTAGGATGGGTGTTTTGCTGTGGTGGATGTGGTGTACATGATGTGGTTGTGGTGTGGGTGATGTGGTGTGATGTGGTGAGCTGTGGTGTGGGTGTGCAGTGAATGTGGTGTGGTTTGGCAGTGGGGGTGGATGTTGTGTTTGTGTCCGTGTTGAATGTGTGTACATGTGTGCTTGTATATGCGTGTTTGTACGTGTGTATGTGTATGCGCTTTGTGTGTGTGTGTGTGTGTGTGTGTGTGTGTGTGTGTGTGTGTTGCTTGCTTCTACTGAATTATTATTGTCATGCATTACATGTTTGTTGTGAGATGACACACTGTCAGTGACCATTACAGATTTGGGGGTTGAACAAGGGAGGTGACCTGACTGTATCCTGTGCTGTATAGTTACAAAGAGTGGTTGTTTCCCTTAGACCAGTCAGACAGCAATGAGCAGATAGCAAGCAGTCCTTGCATTGCAGTCCTAGTGAGTGTGTGTCCGTGTGTATGTGGTGTGGTGTGAAGATGTGGGTCATGTGGTTTTGGTGGTGTGGGTGATGTGTGGGTGATGTGGGTGGTGTGGGTGATGTGTGGGTGATTACGGTGGTGTGGGTGACGTGGTGTTGTGGAAGTATGGGTGGTGTGGATGTTGTGTGGGTGGGGTGTATTGTTTGATGTAGGTTATGTAGGTTATGTGTGATGTGGTGTGTGTTTTGATGTGATGTGATGTGGGTGTATGCTGTGGTGTGTGTAATGTGTGTGTGGTGTGGTTGTGATGTGGCGTGTGTGATGTGGTGTGATGTGTGTGATGGGTGTGGTGTGGTGTGTGTGATGGGTGTGGTGTGGTGTGTTGTGATGTGGCGTGTGATGTGGCGTGAGTGATGTGATGTGATGTGTGGTGTGATGTGGTGTCTGTGATGTGGTGTGTGATGTTATGTTTTGATGTGGAAAAGCGATGTGGTCCTGTTTTGGATGTGCTGAGGGATGGAGGTTTCTGATAAGGATGATGTGGTGATGTCTTCGTGATGTGGTAACAGCGATGTGGCAATGGTTGTGTGGAGATGTGGTAAGGGTGTGGAAAAGTAACGTGGTGATGTGGCAAGTTGATGTGGTGATGTGCAAAGTAGATGTGGTGATGTGGCAATGGTTGTGTGATGTGGTAAGTGTGATGTGGTGGTGATTGTGTGGGAAGGTGATGTGGTAGGGGTGATTTGCTAACATGTGTCAATGTCATGTGGTGAGGTGGTGGATGATGTGGTGATGTG
>JASPKP010003519.1:0-7500 GCA_030674155.1 Stramonita haemastoma
GGATGAGGCTGAAGGCGCAAAACAAAACAAAGAAACCTGACGGCAAGTTAAAAAAAATAAAAGCATGAGAAAATGCAAAAAAGACATAGATCGAAGACCAATGCAAAGATATCGAAGAAAACCTGTAGAAAAATAACTGCAAGAAAGCTGACCAGCTTGTGAAAGACCCGAAAAGCTTCAATCTAGTCCAATCTTGTTGTTTATAACCCTAGCTGACGACGTAGGCCATATCAGAACTATCACTCCACAACATTTTCAATCTCAGATTAAAACTGTCCAACTATATACAGAGTAAGACAGGGTTTAAAATCAAACAGTTGTTCCTTGTATCAACGCCATGACCAACAATAAGGGTCAGCTCAGGACAGTGGAAGAAACCACAACAGTCACACGTAACATGAGATAAATTCAAAACCCAATTCCTTAAAACAGCCTTCTTCTTAGTGACTACCTATGATATCTGCTCTCAGATCAGATGAAACAGCTTCTTTCTTTCAGGAAGTAAAAAATGTCTGGTGGATCATCACAACCAAAAAGTCTTTAAGGAGTCTGCAGTAAAAGTCTTGTGCCTAATATCCTGGACATCTTGTTAGATGCTTGGTGGTAATTCACATATCATTGGTCATTAGTGCCCTAGTCTGTGACCCCTTTAGGAGTTAGCAGACAGCAGGGTCATTGGTGCCCTAGTCTGTGACCCCTTTAGGAGTTAGCAGACAGCAGGGTCATTGGTGCCCTAATCTGTGACCCCTTTAGGAGTTAGCAGACAGCAGGGTCATTGGTGCCCTAATCTGTGACCCCTTTAGGAGTTAGCAGACAGCAGGGTCATTGGTGCCCTAGTCTGTGACCCCTTTAGGAGTTAGCAGACAGTGAGGTCATTGGTGCCCTAGTCTGTGACCCCTTCAGTTTGGCATCTGCATCATGTGACGTGTCAGTGCCATCTGCCTGATGTGGAGAGTAGGACCAACTAAATGGAATAACACAACACTAACATTCTCAAACCCAAGACACAAATACTCCCGCTTTCAGTGCTCTCACTTATCAATTAGTCTCTTTGACACGTGACTTAAATCATCTTTTTGTTCATTGGTCAGTACCTCATGATGACAGTTTTCAGCTGTCAAACAGATACTGATATGTAATGGCTAGATAATAATGACACTAATGTTTATGCGCTACACACGCACACATATTAATTTTGCATTGAATGGAAATAGCCATTTGAAATTGTCAGAACAAACTGAGGTCTAGTATGTATTTTGTCAACTCTGTCTAGTACCTTTTTAAATATAAATTTTATCTAGTTGCCTTGTTTATCAAAGGTAGGTTTATTTTCTTAGGCTGTAACTGTTTCGCTAGTATCACTAAAATGAGTGCCTGTAAAAAAAAAATATGGTGATTGTTAGCATAGACAGTCACAATTAGACAACCCAGGTTTGATTCCCTTTGGAGGGGATTTTTCCCCTGGAGTTAACATCAGTACTGACTCCACTCTCCCCAAAAGTCTTTAGGATGAGAATGTAAACCGAGGCCCCGTGTGCGAACACACGCAGAACATCTTGCGCATACATTAAATCCTGTTCCGCTTTTCGTAAGAGTAGGCCATTGTGTGCCGGTGGGAACATATGACAATATTTACACAACTGCAAACACACGGGGACTGGATGTAAAAAAGCACACGAATGCTTATTCTATTATCCTCAATAGAAAAGAATAAATAAATAAGATCACAGTAAGATAACACTTTTTTAACAGAGCAAAAATAGCACAAGTTTCATTCAAAATTTGAAATCTCTCTGTTGATAAGTTTTACACTAAAGACAACTGATTCATTGTAAATAGTGCCGTTTGGGTTTTTTTTTTAGATTAAGATCCATGAATGTATAGCCTTTTAGTGACTGTGATGAATTTCTCAAAGTCAGCCAGGAACTAGTGATAAGGAAGAAAAAAGTCTCTCTAGCTTTGTGACCAAACTCTGGTGCATAACGATGATTACACATCAGTCTGTGAAAGACTCCTTGGCTGTGGCTCCCTTGCCCTGGCAAAAAGCAGAACATCATGACACCCATCTCTCCACAGACAAAGCACAAATCCCCTAACGTAGCACTGTTCCACTTTAGCCAATAGCCACACACCGTTCTTGGGACTAACACTTCCTATGATTTGTTGGTTTAAAACAAACGGTTTTATCTCTAAAGAAAACACATAATGGAAAATGATCTGATGGTCATCAGATTGGCATATCATTTTCTGGATCTATAGCATGTCCCTTTCAACTGGCCTGTTTCAGGTTATGGACTGTCCAGGCCTGTATGATACGTCCAAGAGCCAAGCAGAGTTGCCCAAGTCGTCGTGCAAGCTGTGGGAGGCATGCACCCAGGTCCTCATGCCATTCTCTACGTCTCCAGACTTGGTCGCTACACTGCAGAAGAGTTCGGTGTTTTTAAGAGACTGAAAGCTTTGTTTGATGACCGTATCACAGATTACATGATTGTTCTTTTTACAGGAGGAGATGACCTGGAGAGAGAGAAAAAGCAGTTGGCTGAACTGTTGCTGAATGCTCCGAGAGATCTGCTTCAAGTTATCCAGGAATGCGGACACAGGTGTATTGTGTTCAACAATACTGCCAAAGACAAAAAGTCTCAGGTGGAGAAACTGCTGGATGAAGTGAGGAAAATGAAAACCAAGAACGGGGATCAACCTCACTACCAATGTCCCAGATATGAAACCATCGGGAACTCCCTGGAGACAGAGGTACAGAGAAGACTCGCTGAGGTCGCGAAAAGAGACCTGGAAAGAGAGCATTATATTCTGGAGCTGGAGACTAAAACCAAAGATGCACAGGCAGCTCTCGAAGAATTCAAAGCTGAGATCAAGAGGAAAGAGAAGGAAAGAGATGAGGAACTGGAAAAAGAAAATGAAATGAACAGACAAAAAGAACAACGATTGAAACTGGAACTGCAAGCCAAACAAGAGGAGAAAGAGATTCAGATCAGGAGAGAGAAAGAGCTCCAACAACAGCTCAAGCTAGAGAAGGAAGAATTTTTGAGGCGGCAGGAAGAAGAGAGACGAAGAGAAAAGGAGAAGCTGTTGGAAAAAGAGAAAGAAAAACGGAGGCTGGAAAAGAAAAGGCTTGAAGAAGAGAGAGAAGACAGAAGAAAAAAAGAGGAAGCATACCGTGAACAGCTGAATCGAGCAAAAGACGAAGTAGCAAAAAATGAGAACCCAGGGTTCATGGAAACGGCAGCCAATGCAGTTATGAGTGTTTTCAGCACTGTGAAGAGTTGGATCTGGTAAACAAGAGTCACAGCATGATGACTGAAAAATTGCATTGGTTCTGTAGTAGCCAGGAGAGAAACCAGTGTGACCAGCTTATTGGTTTTAGGAGTAGAAAGCATAAGGGGTTATTTTAGTTGGGGTGGGGTGGGGGTCATTTTATCGAACTTTTTGTGAGAGTTATTCTATAAACTTTTTTAAGAAAAAGGAGCAGTCAGCCGTCAATGTCATATGGCTTTTTTTTTTTTTTTTTTTTTTTTAAAGTTTTAACCCTGTGTGTGTGTGTGTGTGTGTGTGTGTGTGTGTGTGTGTGTGTGTGTGTGTGTGTGTGTGTGTGTGTAAAACAAAAACGTGAAAAATAGGGGGGAAATTAGAAAAAGAAATCTATCAGATAATTCCTCAGAATAAAAGAGAAAGGACAAGTTTGTTTGACTCTTATTTTTAGTCCAACTTTTTTTCTCTGTAGTTTTCTTTTTCTGGTCCACTTTGTCTTCCATTCTCTGACACTTGTTCACCAGTAAGAACAAGCTTCTAACACGTTTTTGTTTGTTTGCTTCCCAGTTAGCTGGTTGGCCAGTTGATTGGCTTATTTGGTATGTCAAGGTTGTTGTTTTTTCTATTGGTTATTTGGTAATTACCTTTTGCATGGGCTTTTTGTTTGATTGTTTATGTGTTTTGCTGTGAATGTTCTCATAAGTTTTGTGCTTTTTTTTTAGGCTGTTGAATTGTTGGGGGGGGGGGGGGGGGGGGTCTGTTTTGGCAGATTTTTTGTTTTGTTGTTTGGGGTTTTGGGGGGGTGTTTCTTCTTTTGTTTGGGGGGGTGGGGTTCTTTGTGTTGTTTTGTTATGTTTTTCATTTCTTTTGCTTTTAACCCATAAACTATGGGTTTTCTTTTTGGTAGTGGAACGGTTTTTGAAAATTTTGACTTTGAATTATTTTCTTCAATGTGGGGCTTTGATTCACCTCTAAATGTAATGTTTCTAAGTAATATTCTGCAACTGCTGTTAAATAGTAATAGTAGTAGTAGTAGTAATAGTAGTAGTAGTAGTAGTAATAGTAGTAGTAGTAGTTTTATTAGTTTTTATGAGTGTAATTATTAAAGTTGTTCTTGATATTGGTATTATGTCATGTTATACATTATGAAACGTCGAGACTGCATTCAGATATCTTGACATTCCTCCTTTGGGGTTTGTTAGTTTTATTTAATTTTGCTCGATGTGTATGAATTGGACTGCTTTCAGTTGCATTTCATTGTTTTCATATGTATCAGTATGCTGATTTACCTGGCATGACTTTTCTTGATTAGAGGTATATTTCGGTCTTTAGATAGATAGATAGATAGATAGATAGATAGATAGATAGATAGATAGATAGATAGATAGATAGATTTGTGAAAGTATGATTGTGTTGTCTTACTTAAGTAGGAGTGATTTCAGTTAGCTTATGACATGAGTTAGATTTCTCTTTGGCATTTGATTCACTTGATCACTGTTTGTTCTGTTGTGTTTACGTCCCATTTATCTTACCTTAGTTACTTCGATTTTGGTACATTGTAACTTTGAGTTCTTGTACCTAGGGTTTTTTATGTTTGATTTACCTACCTTTGCAGCTTGATTTACCATAGATCAATACGTGTTTATTTGTGTATCATTGTGGTTTCTTTAACAAATATCAACTTGATTGCTTCTGTATTTTTATGGATTATTTCCCATAATATTTCATTTACTCTACATCGATGTTTCATTGTTTTTGTATTGTCATAGTTTCAATGAGCATGATATGTGATTGTTGGTTGTATTATTTTGGTAATTTACCACACTATAAATGTTTTTGTATTCCTGCATTTTCATTGACCTAAGTATGTGATTATGTGTGTTTTATCATGGTTTGTTTACCATATAATTGTTTTGAAGTCTTGCACTTTCATTTAAAACATAATACGTGACTGTTTTCGTCTTTTTATGGTTTGTTTACTGTAGTAAGTCATTGTTTTTGTATTTTTATGGATTGATTATGGCAGTGCGTGATTCTTTTCATATCTTTATCATTTGTTTACCCTAACACGTTGTTGTTGTTGTTGTTGTTGTTGTGATTTAAGTTAAAGTCCCAACGGAGATTTCCGATTTAAGGACTGTCTCCAATGCGTGATTCTTTTGGCATTTTTATTGTTTGTTTACCCTTACGCTGATTGTTTTGGTATTTTTATGGTTTGTTTACTGCACTACGCGATTGTTTCCATATTTTTATGGTTTGTTTACTACAGTGTGTGGTTGTTTTCGTATTTTTGTTTGTTTACCTTAATGCTTGATTGTTTTTGTAGTTTTATTATTTGTTTACTACAGTACGTGATTGTTTTCATATTTTATGGTTTGTTTACTGCAGTAGGCTATGTGGTTGTTTTCATATTTTTGTTGTTTGTTTACCCTAACATGTGATTGTTTTCGTATTTTTATGGTATATTTACTTGCAGTATGTGTTTGTTTTCATATCTTTATGGGTTGTTTTTTTTACCATGACATGATTATCCTTGATATGTGCATGGTGTCATTGATTTGCCTGACCTTGGTGGGTTAATTTGTTTTGCTTTGATAATTTTTATATTTTCCCACGATGATTTGATTGACTTTTGTTACAGTTGCGGTTTTCTGGGTTTTTTTAATATCCATTCTTTCAACGTTAGATGGAGAAACAGTCTTATTTTGTGAAGTGTGTTACCTTATCTTTTGGTCTGATATTTAATTTCATTTGGTGGTTTGGGGTTTGTTATTAATTATTTTGAATTTTGAAGATTTTAAATGACCTTGTCTACTTTGATGTATGAGTGGCCTCCCTTAGTAAGTTTGATATGTATTTAGTTGCTGAAGTGTGTTTGATTTTTTAATTTTTTTTTTTTTTTTTTTTAATTATTATTACGATTATTATTACTATTATTATTATTATTTGATACACCACTTTATGTCACAGCAGATTTCTCTGCTTGAAATTTGGGCTGCTCTCCCCAGGAGAGTGCATCGACACAAGTGCAGCACCATCCTTTTTTTTTTCTTTTTCCTGTCTGCGGCTGTATTTGTTTTCCTATCAGAGTGGCTTTTTTCTAAAGAATTTTGCCTGGGACAACCCTCTTTTTGCCGTGGGTTCTTTTATGTGCACTAAATAATGATGTGTTAACACAAGGGACCTCTCTTTATCGTCTCATCCAAAAGACTAGTACCCAGACTACCGCTCATTGTCTAACGGATGATGGGAAAGTTTGGGGCCCAAACGAAATTTGCACCACCGTACACCCTGACCAGAAGTTTTTGCTTTCTAGGCAGGCGGGTTACCTCTAGACCGCCAATCCACTTTTAAAAAGTTGACACCTATTAACTTACTTGTGATGGGTTAGCCCCCCTTTCTGTGATGGCTAAGCTTCCTAGATTTGTTGATTTTGAACTTTGGTGAAGTGACGGGATAGCTCAGTGGTCAGATCACTCACTTTCCCCAAGCTAAGGTTAAGCAGCATCAAGCTGGTTACCAAATGGATGGGTGACCGTTTGCGTGCCTTGGCTTCATTACAGTCCCCCAGTTCACAGCTCTTTCAATGGGTACCTGTCCTCTTTATTTAGGGTCAGGGAAGGTAAAGCAGCGAGGGAGAGAAGATGGGCGCCTTTGCCCTCAATATGCTGGCTGCTGGAGAAGCTGAGGTCTCTGATGCCTTGCTCCCCTATGACCACCTAGGTTATGGGACACCATGACCTTAACTTTTTACCAAGTTCATGCGCCTTAACACATGCTGTATTGGTTTACACTATCTTGTTTTGATAACTTGATGTTAACACTTGTATCATTTTTTATTGTAGATTACCCAAGTACAAACTAAATTGGGTTTCTTTTCATGTTTATTTCTTATTGTGCTGTTTAGTTAAAGTCTGACCTGGGTGGGGTGAGAAAATAGCTGTAAAGTGCCTTTTCCAAGGGCACAACGCCATAGCCGAAAGCTGGGATTGAACCCGCAACCTTTAGATTACGTATCTGTGACTTACCTGTGATAGTGTCAAGTTGAGCAGTGTACCATTTCAATTTGCAATAACTTTTCATAGAATTGCACCATTTTCAGTCTGTTTTTTGTATTGAATAGCCTTTTTATTGTACATTAATAACGTGTCAATAACTAAAAATTGACCTCTGGTGCAAAGCCACTCATTATGTAGCGGAGCGTCACAATTTTGCTTCCTTTCGTTTTCACAG
>JASPKP010003519.1:12500-19625 GCA_030674155.1 Stramonita haemastoma
TTCTTAGCTCTTGGGGCTGTGGCGTCGCCACAAATCTGGCGCCACACATATTGAAGATTGTAGGAGCGAGTGTATGAATACAGTACGATATTGTCTTGGTGCCGTGGGATCTTTTGCCGTGCAAAAGTCGGGGTAGGGCGGGGCTGAAAAGGGCTCTTTCGCTGACATCTTTGCCAAAAACCGCACCTTTTTCTGTAGGGGTTTGTGTATGCGTGCGCGCGCGCTGGTGTTTGTCAGTGTGTTTGTTTGTGTGCGCGCATGTGGCGGGGACCCTGCACTTTGCTGTGCTGCATCATATTGGTGTATATTGTCGTTATTATTGTGCGCACTGCTTGTTTTTTTTATCGCGTACACTTACCAGTTTTTCTTCCGGCAAACTGCCTTTCTTAGCTCTTGGGGGCTGTGGCGTCGCCACAAATCCGGCGCCACACATATCCTTCGGATGAGACTATAAACCGAGGCCCCGTGTGTGAACGCACACAGAACATATTGCGCACACACGTTAAATCCTGTTTCGCTTTTCTTAAGAGTAGGCCATTGTGTGACGGTGGGAACAGGTGATAAGTTTTACAAAACTGCTTACACACGGGGCTGAGTTCTTATTTCATTATCCTCGATATAAAAGAAAATAAAATGAAAAAAATAATAATAAATACAAACCCTCACTTTCGCCACCATTATCAGGGAGACAAGTCCATTGCCACACCCTCTTGCTCACACACCTTGACGAGTTGGAACCCTTTTTTATTTGTTTTTTATTTTTTATCTATCTATCTATCTTATCTATCTATCTATCTATCTATCTATCTATCTATCTATCTATCTATCTATCTATCTATCTATCTATCTATCTATCTATCTCTATCTATCTATCCTATCTATCTATCTATCTATCTACTATCTATCATATCTATCTATCTGTCTATCTATCTATTGATTTATCTATTGATTTATCTATTGATTTATGTACTCTTTTATATCGAGATTAATGGAATAAGCACTCATGTGCTTTTTTTTTGCATCAAGTGCCTTGTGTATGCAATTTTTTGTAAATCTTTTATCTGTTCCCACCGGCACACAATGGCCTACTCTTACGAAAAGCGGAACAAAGTTTAACGTGTACGCAATATGTTCTGCGTGCGTTCGCGCAAGGGGCCTCGAGTCTCATCCGAGGGACTTTTGGGGAGAGTGGGGTCAGCACTGATGTTAACTCCAGGGGAAAAATCACCTCAAACGGGAATCGAACCCAGATCGTCAAATTGCGAGCGCAATGGTCTGACCAGTAGGCTATCCCGTCCCCTTTCTGGGACAAAGCAAAGTGAAAAGACAGGCGGAAATTACTGTTGGAAAAGAGAGAGAGAGAGGAGGGAGAGAGAGAGGGGGGGAGGAGAGGGAAAGAGAGGGGGGAGGTGGAGAGAGAGAGGGGGGGGGGGAGAGGGGAAGGGAGGGAGAGAGAGGAGGGAGAGAGAGAGAGAGAGAGAGAGAGAGAGAAGAGAGAAGAGAGAGAGAGAAGGGGAAGAGAGAGGAGGAGAGCAGACAGACAGACAGACAGACAGCAGGACAGACATACAGACCAGACAGCTGGCAGACAGGCAGACAAAAAGAGGCACATTCATCCAGATCTTGTGCACATACTCTACACTTGCTAACACCAGTCATTCATGAATAACTCTGAACAAAGACCTTGCTCATATTTTTGTTTTATTTTTGGTTTGTTCTCATTTGTAGTGCTTTTCATTAAGTTTTGACACTATTTTCTAGTCGTGCTAAGTTCTAAAAAAAAAAATGTTTTACTCTAGCTGCGAGCGGGCTACCCAACCCTAACTCCAGTTGTTTTTTTTCGGCTGAAGGGGGAGGTAGGGTTTTCCCAGTGCTCTGACCAGCAGTGACACAATGACCAACTCACTGAAATTTGTTCGCTTGTCAATTCTCACAACACCATTTGACATATCTCAGACCAAAATGGCGTGTTCATTCCAATCTGCTTTTATAACATACAAGTCACAAAAAGCTTAATTCCAGCCATGTTATCTTTACAGCCAGAAAACACCCTGAATAAATAAGTGCAATACATCATCTTGCAAGTTTTAAAGAAGAGGGAGTTGTACAAAGCTTGTACTTTTCTCAAGAAAGTCAGTTGGGTGGTCAAGTGCCAGTGGTGTGTGCTCACCACGATTCCTAACATTAAAAAAAAATGAATTTTGTACTGGGGTGCTATAAAATACAGGGAAAATGGAGGCAATGTTTGTTACAACAATACCTTTGTACTCTAAAAACAACAACAACAAAAATGTTCGCTCATTCAGATGGACAAGTTTGGAATTCTGTCTCAGTTTAATTTTTTTTAATCAATTTTGTAAAGGGGTGTTATAAAATACAGGAAAAATGGAAGCAATGTTTGCTACAAAAAATATCTTGGAACTCTATAAAAAATGCAACATTTTGTTCACTTATTGAGATGAACAAGTTTGGAATATTGTCTCACATGATTTAAAAAAAACACACAAAAACTATCAATTTTATATAGGGGTGTTATAAGTACAGGAAAAATGGAAACAATGTTTGTTACAAAAATCTTTGTTGGTACTAAAAAAAAAACCCCACAAAACCCCATGCAACATTAAATTTACTAATTTTGGTGGACAAGTTTGGAATTATAACTCAAATAGTTTTAAAAAAACCACACATTTATCAATTTTCAATAGCTTATATAGGGACATTATGAAATACAGGAAAAATGGAAGCACTGTTACAAAAATATCTTTTTGGTACTCTAAAAAAAAAAAATTTGCAACATTCTCTTCACTCATTAGATGGACAAGTTTGGATTTTATCTCACATAATTATGTTAACAGTCATTCAGTTGTATTGCAATTTTACCCATACCATCGTAAATTTACAGTTGAGATTCTAGAAGAAGTTTACCAGGGCATAAGGTAAAAATTAAATTTTTTAGTTTTGTTTTTTGTAATGGAGTGTACTAATACAGCGAGTAAACCATTGATAATACTTGCAACCCAAAAGCAAAACAACAACAAAAACCAAATAAACTAAAATAAATAGCATACTACTGACAAATGGGGTTTCCAATTCATTTCATGGGAGTAAAATCAATATCTGTCCTTCGGCAAAAAATGGTTTTCTTCTACCAGAATTGGTAAAACAACAGAAGTGAAAGGTTGTATAAAAAATGTACACAAACTTTAAAAAAATCAAAACATTGCAATTTTTAAGTCACATTTAAATACATCCTCTTCCTCCACCATTTAAAAAAAATGACAAATTGTTTTAAAAATGAAATTTTGATTACAGCTACAAATCCAGCAATTTTACAAAGATTTCTTTAAAACCTCACACACACAACTCGATTTACCATCACTAGAAAATAAAGTTGGCAATAAATCATTTCTGATTCCTGCTTTGTCAACAGCCAGTACATGTCTAGATTTCATTTTTGTAATGGTATTTGAGTCGACAATAAAAAAAAAAGTAAAAACCAACAAGCCCCCCCCCCCCCCCTCCTGCACACTTAAGGACTACTACACTACAGCATTCAATGTTTCAGATACATTCAGTTTTCCTGAGCTGTATTAGGTGTAAAATCTGTCATCGATCTGCCAGCAGAAAGTCGATACACAGATCTGCCACCAATACACACTAAAGTCATTTCAATGTGCTGTGGTTCGAATCCCCTTCGGGCCCAAAACTTTTCCCCATCTATTAGACCATGAGTGGTGGTCTGGGTGCTAGTCTTTCGGATGAGACGATAAACCTGAGGTCCCGTGTGTTACATCGTGTGCCAGTGGGAACAAATGACACGATTTACAAAATTGCATGCACACTGGAACTAGATGTAAAAAAGCACACGAGTACTCATTCCATTATCCTCGACACAAAAAAATAAAATAATTAAAAAAATAGAAACCAGCTCTCCTCTGGAGAGCAGCCCGAATTTCACGCAGAGAAAACTGCTAGAACAAAGTGGTATAAAACAAAATAAAGTGAAATAAAGCCAAGCATAGAACCTGGTCCCTCTTATATTACATTTGATGCCATTTCAACAAAAAAAAGACAAAGAGAAAAAAAAAAAAGAAATGAACTTCTCCCACATATACTTCACACACCCTATATAAACTAACAACACCCCTGCCAATATCAAAGGCTATGCAGGACTAGATTTTTTTTTTCAACAGAAATTTTCATAACCCAGATTTTACCAACACTTCAAAAATAATCCAGATAGTTATTTCTTGTAGCTCATGAAAAAAAAAAACCCCTAAAAATATACTATTCTATTTTTGTGTTCAATCTAATAGAAAGAAAACCCACACAAATTTACAATTTGTATTTCTTGCATTCAATCTATTAATTTTATTTAAAAAAACGAAAAAAAATACTATTATAGTTGTTTTCAATCTAATAATAAAAAAACACGCAAATTTACAATTTGTATTTTTTGCATTCAATCTATTTAATCTAAAAAAAAAAAAACACGAATTGATATACTATTGTATTACTTGTGTTCAATCTAATAGAAAAAAACACACAATTTAATAGAAGAAAAACACAAAATTTACAATTTGTATGTCTTGCATTCAATCTATTAATTAAAAAAAAACACGAAAAATATGCGATTGTATTACTTGTTTCAATCTAATAGAAAACCCACACAAATTTACAATTTGTATTTCTGCATTCAATCTATTAATTAAAAAAAAACGAAAATATATTGTATAACTTTGTTCAATCTAAAGAAATAAAACCCACACAAATTTACAATTTGTATGTCTTGAGCATTCAATCTATTAATTTAAAAATAAACAAAAAATATACTATTGTATTATCGTTTTTCAACTAATTATAAAAAAAACCCACAAAATTACAATTTGTATGTCTTGCATTCAATCTATTAATTTAAAAAACAACGAAAAATATATATTGTATTACTTGCATTTAATCTGATAGAAAGAAAACCCACACAAATTTACAATTTGTATGTCTTGCATTCAATCTATTAATTGAAAAAAAAAAAAAAAAACCGAAAATATGACTATTGTATTACTTTGTGTTCAATCTAATAGAAAGGAAACCCACAGAAATTTACAATTTGCATTTCTAGCATTCAATCTATTAATTTAAAAAAAACACGAAAAAACATACGTGTTTACTTGTGTTCAATCTAATAGAAAGAAAACCCACACAAATTTACAATTTGTATTTCTGCATTCAATCTATTAATTTTTTTAAAAAAAACGAAAATATACTATTGTATTACTGTGCTTCAATCTAATAGAAAATAAAACCCAACAAATTTACAATTTGTATGTCTTCATTCAATCTATTAATTTAAAAAATAACGAAAAATATACTATTTATTACTTGGTTCAATCTATAGAAAAAAAAGCCCACAAAATTTACAATTTGTATTTCTAGCATTCAATCTATTAATTTTAAAAAAATCCAACGAAAATATACATATGTATTACTTGCTTTCAATCTGATAAGAAAGAAAACCCACACAAATTTACAATTTGTATGTCTTGCATTCAATCATTAATTAAAAAAAACGAAAAATATACTATTGTATACTTGTGTTCAATCTATAGAAATAAAACCCACACAAATTTACAATTTGTATGTCTTCATTCAATCTATGAATTTAAAAAAACAAAAAAAAAATATACTATTGTATTACCTTGATTAATCTAATAGAAATAAAACCCACACAAATTTACAATTTGTATGTCTTGTATTCAATCTATTATTTTTAAAAAAACGAAAAGATACATTGTATTACTGTGTTCAATCTAATAAAGAAACCCACACAAATTTACAATTTGTATTTCTGCATTCAATCTATTAATTTAAAAAACCACGAAACACATACTATTGTATTACTTGTGTTCAACTAATAGAAAGAAAACCCACACAAATTTACAATTTGTATGTCTTGCATTCAATCAATAAATTTTTAAAAACAACAAAAAATATACTATTGTATTACTTCGTTTTCAGATCAGTCAATAGATAGAAAACCCACACAAATTTACAATTTGTATTTCTTGCATTCAATCTATTAATTAAAAAAAAATCGAAAAAATATACTATTGTATTACTCGTTTCAATCTAATAGAAAAAAAACCCACAAAATTTACAATTTGTATTCCTGCATTCAATCTATGAATTTAAAAAAAATCAACGAAAAAACTACTATTGTATTACTTGCATTTAATCTGAATAGAAAGAAAACCCACACAAATTTACAATTTGTATGTCATTGCATTCAATCTATTAATTAAAAAAACACGAAAAGAAATATACTCTTGTATTACTTTTTCAATCTAGATAGAAATAAAACCCACACAAATTTACAATTTGTATTCTTGCATTCAATCTATTAATTTAAAAAAAGAAAAGAAAAATATACAATGTATTACTTGTTTTCAATCTATAGAAAAAATACCATCACAAATTTACAATTTGTATGTCTTGCATTCAATCTTTTTTTTTTTTAAACCGGAAAAATATACATTGTATTACTTGGTTCAATCAAATAGAAAAAAAACCACAAAAATTTACAATTTGTATGTCTTGCATTCTATCTATTGATTAAAAAAACACGAAAAATATACTATTGTATTGATTTGTTCAATCTAATAGAAAAAAAAACCCACAAAAATTGACAATTTGTATTCTTGCATTCAATCTATTAATTTAAAAAAAAAAAAAATATACTAGTGTATTACTTGCATTTAATCTATAAAAAAACAAAAATTTACGATTGTATTTCTTGCGTTCAATCTATTTTTAAAAAAAAAGAAAAATATACTATTCTATTTCTTGTATTCAATCTGTTAAAAAAAAAATACTATGTATCTTTTGCAATCAATTTATATATAAAAACGAAAAATTTACAATTGGATTCTTGCATTCAACCTATTAAACAAACGAAAAATTTACTATTGTATGTCTGGCATTCAATCTTTTTTTCATTTTTTTTTTAAAACACGAAAAATTTACTGTTTTTCTTGCATTCAAGCTATTAAAATAAAACAAACGAAAAATATGCAGTGTATTTCTACATCCAGTTTTACACAAAAATAAAAATTATACTATCACATTTCT
>JASPKP010003520.1:15000-19624 GCA_030674155.1 Stramonita haemastoma
TCTGCCTCTCTTCTTCTTCTCTTTCTTCTCTCTTCTTCCTCTTCTTCTTCTTCTTCTTCTTCTTCTTCTTCTTCTTCTTCTTCTTCTTCTCTCTGTCTCTGTCTCTGTCTCTGTCTCTCTGTCTCTCTGTCTTGTCTGTCTCTGTCCTTCTGTCTGTCTGTCTGTCTTCTGTCTGTCTTCTTCTTCTTCTTCTTCTCTCTCTCTTCTTCTCTCTCTTCTCTCTTCTTCTCTTCTTCTCTCTCGCCTCTCTCTCTCTCTCGTCTCTGTCTCTGACTGGTACACCTGCTTTTGC
The DNA here is from genome assembly GCA_030674155.1 of Stramonita haemastoma. Taxonomy (NCBI): domain Eukaryota; kingdom Metazoa; phylum Mollusca; class Gastropoda; order Neogastropoda; family Muricidae; genus Stramonita; species Stramonita haemastoma. The sequence goes on from JASPKP010003520.1 coordinate 15,293, forward strand.
TGCTAAGCTTCTACAATAGTAGTGTGTGTCTGTGCATTTTCTGCGCCAATATTTTCATATGTTATACATAGAGAACTGTGTGGCAGGGGATGTGGGAAGGGAAGGGAGGGGGGTTTGCAGAGTGGTGGGGATGAAGATGAATATTAAAAGGAGCATTAAATTGTGTGTTTGTGTGGGTAAAGGTGGGTCGAGAGGATGAAGAGAGGGAGAGAGAGACAGACAGACAGACAGACAGACAGACAGACAGGTCAGAGACAGACAGAACAGACAGACAGACAGACAGACAGAAGAAAGGAGGAAGCATGTGCACGATGTGTGTGAGTGCGTGCACATGTGTGTGTGTGTGTGTGTGTGATGTGTGTGTGTGTGTTCATGGCGTGCGTATGTGTGTGTGTGTTTGCGCGTCTTACGTGTTGTGTCTTCATTTTAACGTCGTGTTGGTGTTGTGTGTGTTTTGTGTGTTGTGTGTGTGTGTGTGTGTGTGTGTGTGTGTGTGTGTGTGTGTGTGTGTGTGTGTGTGTGTGTGTGTGTGTGTGTGTGTGTGTGTGTGTGTGATTGTGAAGCAATGTAGCGTTGTTTTTTGTGTGTTGGGAGCACATGGATATTGACATGCGAACTAGTTTCATTCCTTTTAAAACTGATTTGAGACTGTATTGAGATTTCAAGGGAAATATGGAATAGTTATCAATAATTCGTGTATGTCTTTTTGTTGTCAGTGGTCTTTATTCTGTGCCTGACGGTGTTGAATTCTATAACTTCCCTTTACGAAATGAGTAAAGTAGCTTTTCTTTGACTTCACTTCGTTTTGCTTGGCTTGGCTTAGCTTGGCTTGACCTAATTTGACTTGACTTGACCTGACCTGATGACTTGGTTTACCTTGGCAGGACCTCACCTGACGTGACTTGACCTGACCTCGCTGATCTCACCTGACTTGACTTGATCTGAGATCTTACCTGACCTTACCCTGTACCTGATTTGACTTGACCTGACCTCACTGATCTCACCTTACTTGACTTGACCTGAGATCTCACCTGACTTTACCCTATACCTGATTTGACTTGATCTGAAATCTCACCTGACCTCGCCTGACTTGACTTGATAATGTCCAAAGGATCTGGAAGCAAAGCTGTGAAGAAAGAGGATAAGCGGCTATGAGATGTTAGCTGATTATTGCTCCTAACATCTATTAGTCTGTTCTGTTTCTCTCCGACTTTGAATGTTTCCCTAACGTAATTATCATCATTATCTTGTCTTCGTGCTTTTATCACTACTCTCATCAATGCATGTGTCTGTTAAAATTTTCAATCGCCTTTCATGGGAAGATTAAAGTATTCTTCGTGTTTTCATAATTATTCTCATCAATGTATATGCCTGTTAGTATTGTGATTGCTCTTCATGGGATAAAATGAAGAGAAAAAAACAAACAAACAAAAAAACCTAAAAGAGAGGTATAGGTGTCCTGTGACCTATGTGGTCATAGGGGAGCGAGGCCTCAGCTTCTCTAGGGGCCAGCATATTGAGGGTGGCGCCCATCTCCTCTCCCTTGCTGCTTTACCTTCCCTGACACAAAAGAGGACAGGTACCCATTGACAGCTAGGCTGTACTGAAGCCAAGGCGTGCAAATGGTCACCTATCCACTTGGTAACCACGCTCGATACTGCTTAAGGATGTGATCATTAAAGTATTTTGATTTGACTATCTCCTCGAACAATCTGTGAAGCATTGCCTTGATTGGGTGTTTTTTTCAGGCAGTCTTTCTTAGGCAAGCTATGCCTACTGTATGTAGCCCCACCCCTCACTTAATTTCAAATTGCATGCTGGGCATGATCGTGATGTTCCTACTACTGGCTGTAGCAGGTCTGCACTTCGATGAAAAATGAATTAATGATGGGCTTTTAACGTGTGCAGAAGCTGCTCTGTGTGCGTGTTTGCACAGGGGACCTGGGTTTGTTGTCTCATTCGAAGGACTTGCAAGAAATCACGTTGGAATCAATGCTAATTCCATGGGGGGTATGGGGGTATGGGGGGAGGGAATGGGGGCTGGGTGGGGGGGAGTGACCTTGAATGGACATCTCACTGGAAATTCGAACCCGCTCTCTCATTACACACTCTCTCACACACACACCTGCTCACACATGGGTGAACACACACAAGCACATTCACGCGCATGCACGCGTGCACACACACACACACATGCATGCACTTCTACGTGCATGTGCCCACACCCACACACGCACACATACATACATACACACGCACACATATGCACACACATGCACACACACACACACACACACTTTACACACACGCGCGCGCGCGCATACACACACACACACACACACACACACACACACACACACACACACACACACACACACACACACACACACCACACACACACACACACACACACACACACACACGTTAATGGCTTGATGAAAAAGACAACTAATGGTGTAATCTATATTCAATGTACAGAGAATGGGTTAGAGAGAGAGAGAGAGAGAGACAGAGACAGAGACGGAGACAGACAAACAGACAGACAGACACACAGACAGAGGCAGAGACACAGGCACACACAAAGAGATGGAAAGGAAGATGAAGAAACGAGTATGTTCATTGAAAGAAAGTGGGTCTTTTTTTTTTTAAAGATCCGAACAATCACACCGATCCATTTCCTCTCCTCTCAAAGACCGGTTCCAGATATTCCACAGGCTGTTTGCACATCGTTCTCCTGCAAGTGTTGATCTTCCTGCCGCTTTTGTTACAGAGACTGTGATCTTTATGCTGCTTTCGTCTTCTGACATCTCTGTGTGCTGCTTTTGTTACAGAGACTGTGATCTTTATGCTGCTTTCGTCTTCTGACATCTCTGTGTGCTGCTTTTGTTACAGAGACTGTGATCTGTGTGCTGCTTTTGTTACAGAGACTGTGATCTTTATGCTGCTTTTGTTACAGAGACTGTGATCTGCGCTGCTTTTGTTACAGAGACTGTGATCTTTATTATTCTTTCGTCTTCTGTGATCTGTGTGCTGCTTTTGTTACAGAGACTGTGACCTTTATGCTGCTTTTGTTACAGAGACTGTGACCTTTATGCTGCTTTTGTTACAGAGACTGTGACCTTTATGCTGCTTTTGTTACAGAGACTGTGATCTGTGTGCTGCTTTTGTTACAGAGACTGTGATATCTGTGCTGCTTTTGTTACAGAGACTGTGATATCTGTGATGCTTTTGTTACAGAGACTGTGATCTGTGTGCTGCTTTTGTTACAGATATTGTGATATTTATGCTGCTTTTGTTACAGAGACTGTGATCTTTATGCTGCTTTTGTTACAGAGACTGTGATTTCTATGCTGCTTTTGTTACAGAGACTGTGATCTCAGTGCTATTTTTGTTACAGAGACTGTGATTTCTGTGCTATTTTTGTTACAGAGACTGTGATCTCTGTGCTGCTTTTGTTACAAAGACTGTGATCTGTGTGCTGCTTTTGTTACAGAGACTGTGATCTTTATGATGCTTTTGTTACAGAGACTGTGATCTTTATGATGCTTTTGTTACAAAGACTGTGATCTGTGTGCTGCTTTTGTTACAGAGACTGTGATATTTATGCTGCTTTTGTTACAGAGACTGTGATATTTATGATGCTTTTGTTACAGAGACTGTGATCTTTATGATGCTTTCGTCTTCTGACATCTCTGTGCTGCTTTTGTTACAGAGACTGTGATCTCTTGCTGCTTTTGACTCAGAGACTGTGATCTTTATTATGCTTTTGTTACAGAGACTGTGGTTTCTGTGCTGCTTTTGTCATAGAGACTGTGATCTTTATGCTGCTTTTGTTACAGAGACTGTGATATCTGTGCTGCTTTTGTTACAGAGACTGTGATTTCTGTGCTGCTTGTGTTACAGAGACTGTGATCTGTGTGCTGCTTTTGTTACAGAGACTGTGATCTCTGTGCTGCTTTTGTTACAGAGACTGTGATCTTTGTGATGCTTTTGTCTTCTGTGATCTCCATACTGCTTTTGTCTCAGAGACCATGATCTCCATATTGCTTTAGTTACAGAGACTGTCATCTCTGTGCTGCTTCTGAAAACTGTGCACTACTTTCATTATAAAATAAAAATAATAAAAATAGATAATTTGTTCAGACAGGAAAAAAAATAATGGGTAGGCGCTGCACTTGTTGCGACGCGCTCTCCCAAGGGAGAGCAGCCCGAATTTCACGCAGAGAAATCTGCTATGACATAAAGGGGTATAAAATTCAAAAAAATAAAATAAAATAAATACCCTCTTTTCTATTCCCCTCTTTGTTTCTGACTTGAGTTTCTTTTCTTTTT
>JASPKP010003521.1:0-7500 GCA_030674155.1 Stramonita haemastoma
CCATTGGCACTATTTGTCATCAGCTGGGTTTTTTCTGCGCTGATCTGCATGCCATATGCTAATGAGGCTTCATCAAGGTGATTTACTACGCTGACTAGCTCTTGCCCTTCTTCAGTTAGGCCGTCGATGTCATCGGAAAAACACATTTGTGATTGTGCTGCCTCCAATACTGACTGTTCCCTCGTAATTTTTAAGTGCATCAGCCATTAATCTCTCTAAGAAGATGTTGAAGAGAATGGGTGTGCGTGCGTGCGTGCGTGCATGCGTGCGTGCGTGCGTGCGTGTGTGTGTGTGTGTGTGTGTGTGTGTGTGTGTGTGTGTGTGTGTGTGTGTGTGTGTGTGTTTTTCCTACAGAAACACAAAACCAAAGATCAGAAGCAGCGGATAAGCCGAGAGAACAGCTCCGAAAAGGGCGGGAGCATGGACAGAAAATCGCAGCTGCGAGAAGCGCTGAAATACGCTCGCAAGAACCGAGTCTCCACAGTCCATGCCGTCTCCAGTCCCCCCCACGAACGGCTCCGATCCAGCTACCCAGGAGGGCAGGAAGGCCACGACCCCCCCGTCAGAACTCCCAAAAAATCCTCTTGCGGAAAACACAAGAAAAGGGGCAAAAGCACGGCAAGCTGCGACGAGGGGAGGAGGAGCAAATCCGTTCCGACAGAGCCAGTCTCGCTTTCTGAAGTTAGCAAAAAAATATCGAAGAGGGCTTCGACGGGTCCCCTGAACCGTACAACTTCCGATGAGAAGAAGAAGAAAAAGAAGAAGAAGAAGAAGGAGGAGGAGGGGGGGAGGGGGTGACCGCTCAGGAAAGCAATCCAGAGGGCAGCGCCCCCCAGGGGGAGAAGAACACGGGTGGTTATGTGGTGGTGGTGAACACGGTGGAAGAACCAGCGCCTACTGTCGTACACGAAAGCATCGGGGATAACACCAGCTCCTTGCATGTGTCCAGCTGCAGAAAGGACCCGGGAAAATCTACGTGTAAGTTGTGGTGGTGGTGGTGGTAGTGGTGGTGAAGGTATGGTGGTGGTGGTGGTGGTGGTGTAGTATGTGTTTGTGTGTGTGTGTGTGTGTGTGTGTGTGTGTGTGTGTGTGTGTGTGTGTGTGTGTGTGTGGTGTGCAGAGGAAAAAAACAAAAACAAAACAAAATACACAACCAAACAATTTTTGTTTTGTATTTATGTATAATTTTTCGTTATGTCGTACTGATTGTTAGATGTACAGATTAAGACAGTACAAAACAAATCATATAAATGTGCAATTCCTAGTATTGCTATCATCATCATCATCATCATCAGCAGCAGCAGCAGTAGTAGCAGCAGCAACAGCAGCAGCAGCAGCAGCAGCAGCAGCATCACCACCACCATCATCACCACCACCACTACCACCATCATCGTTATCATCACAGGACTAAGAAGTGAAGCAGTCTGGTCAAGAGCTTGAGAGAAGGGGGTCATGGGTGGTTAGTGCAGGGTCTGGAATCAACAGGAGCAGAATGGTGGTCAAAGATGAAAAGGGACAATCACAGGCACATGGCCTCACGGCAGCTAAAGAAAGAACGCAGTATCTAAAGGCCGGTTTCTAACCCTCCTTTCATCTCCAATGTACTTTAAAATCTCTCTCTCTCTCTCTCTCCTCCTCTCTCTCTCTCTCTCTCTCTCTCTCTCTCTCTCTCTCTCTCTCTCCTCTCTCTCTCTCTCTCTCTCTGTCTGTCTGTCTATCTATCTATCTATATATATATCCCTTGGTCTGGCAACCATGGGGGCACCCCTGAAGACTTGACAACCATTTCCCTCCGTTTCTCTCTCTGTTCTGCCTTTCTCAAAGTTTTATTGAGTTCTAGGCCTGTCCATTCGCTGATGTTGTCCTCCCATCTCTTTCTTGGTCTGCCTCTTTTTCTTCCTCCCTGGACAGTGCCTTGCAGTATTGTTTTCGCAAGTTCTTTTGATCTTGTGACATGCCCGTACTATTTAAGTTTAAAATAATACTTTAAAATAGTAGTTCTAAAACAGCTTATCAGCCACCTATTTTTTCAAGCCTTTTCCTTCTATTCCAGTCCGTCTATCGTTCCTACTAAAGTGCTGGAACCAGTTTAGCCCACACAGTAAATACTTTTTCTTCCACTTGCTTCTGATTCGGGAAGCATCTCCCTTCTCACTCTTCCTGACTTACCAGCAGCCTCTGACACTACAGATCACTCATTTCTTCTCCCCCGCCATCAAAAAACGTTTTGCTTTGAATTTATGGCTCAGACCTCGCCTGGTTTAGTTCCTATCTCACAGACTGATTCAAGATAGTTGTTGTAAACAACTGTCGATCAAAACCGGTCAAATTAGAATGTGGGTCCCACAGGGATCAGTATTGAGACATATTCTTTTCATTCTCTTCACTGCTCCAATTTTTCATAGAGATTGTCCCTTATCGGCAGGTCAGTAGGCCAGATACTGCTCCTCAGGTTCTGGTGTGTTGGACAGGTCTGGAGGAAGTGTTTCACTGTCATGGGAGAAGTGCTGTAGGAGCACGTCTCAGAATCACTGAAGTGGAACTTGGTGAATGTGTGATGTCTGAGTCTGCAGTGTCCAGTCCTTAGTATCACAATGGTCACTTGGTCTTCTCTGGGGAGGAGGTAGTAGTCATTCTTATTGTGGAAGTTAGGGTGCTGCTGAAGTCATCTTCTATTTTCCTTCACAATCGTCTTCGCCTCTCCATACGTCACCTTCTGCTCCTCTTGAGGCATCTGACCACCTACCTTTGCCAGTGGTCAGCTTCCTCATTGCCATGGATGCTGCAGTGTGAAGGAACCCACTGGATGACTGTCTACCCATTGGACTGCTGCAGGGCAATTAGAGTGGAGGTAAAGGCTTTAAGTTCCTTGTTCCACAAGTTCTGAATGTCCTGAGGCACAGACAGCGCATCTAAGAAGATGACAGCTCTGGGGTGAATTGCCTCTCTATGGGTGCAGAGTGTGTTGGCTGCTGTCAACAGTGCGTCTGCTTCTGCCCTGAAGTTTGTTGAGAACTTTCCAGTTGGTACTGATTCCCGGATTTCTGTGCCATCTTTCAAAGTAATGAAGACTCCGCCACTTCCATTTCTAGTGGTCTCTCATGTGAATGCATGCGTCCAGAGTTCTCTTGGGGAGGTCTTTTCCATGGCCTCTGACGGAAGTACTTTTTTCATATGCACCGACTGTGTTCCTTTTGGTAAGATGCCAGAAACTGTGTCCTTGATTTTTGGAATCCCCCCCCTCTCTCTCTCTCTCTCTCTCTCTCTCTCTCTCTCTCTCTCTCTCTCTCTCTCTCTCTCTCTCTCTCTCTCTCTCTCCTCTCTCTCTCTCTCTCTCTCCTCTCTCCCCCTCTCTCCTTCGGATGAGACTTTAAACCGAGGCCCCGTGTGTGAACGCACGCAGAACATCTTGCGCACACGTTAAATCCTGTTCCGCTTTTCGTAAGAGTAGGCCATCGTGTGCCGGTGGGAACAGATGACAATTACAAAACTGCATACACACGGGGACTGGATGTAAAAAAGCACACGAGTGCTTATCCCATTATCCTCGATATAAAAGAATCAAATAAAAAATCTCTCTCTCTCTCTCTCTCTCTCTCTCTCTCTCTCTCTCTCTCTCTCTCTCTCTCTCTCTCTCTCTCTCTCTCTCTCTCTCTCTCTCTCTCTCTCTCTCTCTCTCTCTCTTCCATGCTGGTACTGTGGAGTGGGTTGGTATTTCTTTGTTCCCTTGTTGCATCAGTTCAGGATCCAGCCTCTCAAGTCTTTGCACACTGTGCACAAAGCTGCTGCTTTTAAGCCCGCACTTTGAGGGTTCTGACATTGTCTTGTGCATTGGGTGGTTCTTCAGCCTCTGCATTTAGCAGCTTATATAAAGACTATGGCGTCTATATCTCAATAAATTAACAACTAACTTTTTAGACTACAAAAACCATATTCGAATAAATAAGCAACTAACTTTTAGATTACAAACACAATATCGAAATGGATAAACAACTTAATCTTAGATTACAAAGACAGTACTTAACAGCTATCTTTGAATTACTAAGACTATATCACATCTCAATGAAGAAACAACCCAATTTTAGATTACAAAGACAACATTTAAACCAGTAAACAAGCATGTTGATATCATAAAGAATGAAACTGATATTACATTCAAAGCGCTTGATCAAATCGCCAGGAAATTTGAACCATTTGATAAATTTCTTAGGCACTGTCGTATCAGTATTTTAAGATATTGCCACAGGATACATCATTCCTGCTTCAAAGATTTTGTTGTGTTTTTGGGAGTAGACCTTGGTCCCTCCGTAGACCCCCCTCCCCCCCCCTGGGGGGGATTTATGGGTGCATTTTTCTGAAACTTTGTTTATTTTAACGTTTTATGGTATATGTTACCCTCATGTAACCAGGTTATTTCAGGATATACAAGCAATTCAATATGGTAACCCTCCAGAAGGAAAATATTTAGGGGGTGAGGTTAATTTACATTATTTATATAAATATATTCTTACACATTCATATCAAACTTGGTACCAAAATAAAGGGTATTAAACAGGCTATCAACATATGTTAATGTCACCACTGCACAAGGAACGCCTGTCCCATATTTTAAAAACAAAACAGAAAATTGAAATGAAAACGCCGTACAATCCTGTCCTGCCTTCAACATCTACCTGCCAAAGTGTATAACGTTTATAAGTGTGTGTGTGTGCGCGCGCATGCTGCGTGCGTGCGTGCGTGCGTGTGTGCGTGCGTGCGTGCGTGCGTGCGTGCGTGCGTGTGTGTGTGTGTGTGTGTGTGTGTGTGCATGCGAGTGAGTGTACATTCGAATTTGTTAAAACTGTAAATTGCTGTTGATTGCTTGTGTGTTGTGTAGGTCGAATGCAAGCGCTTTGATTTGTTTTTACAAGATATAGCGCTATACAAGTTCCATGAATTATTATTATTATTATTATTATTATTATTATTATTATTATTATTATTATTATTATTATTATTATTATTATGTTCAGTGACAGGGTGGTGGATGGGTGCCATATAGTCCACAGTAGACTGCTTCTTTTCTGTCCCTTCTCCTGTGAGTGATACCCACCCTCCCCATCCAGGGACAAGTTGACTTCCATTTGTGGCCTAGAATCTGGAGAAAAAAAACACACCAAAAATCAGCAAGTTGAGCTTTGTAGACTGCCTCTGTGTTTGAGAAATGAGTTTCCACAACATGCAACTTAGGTTCTGCCTTTACTTTTGCAAAGCATGGAGGAACATCATGTGGCTCATACTGCACTGAGCATTGGCGGTCCTGATAATGAGGAGGAGGTTCTGTCTGAGACAGAAAAGTGTCAGGCATTGTGTCCCCAGTAACCTCTTGAATGACAATGCCATGAGTGGAGTGGGTGGTGTTGGCTCCTGATGGAGTTTCTTCGTTCAGGTCAAAGTTATCCCAGCAAAAATGGATAACCTTGTTCTCTGTCAAACTCACTGTTGAAGGAAGAAGACTTGCGCACTGAAGTATAGAATTGGCCATAGCAGTCTCAAGTCGCACAATGGTTTTGTATCCAGCAACATGACCAAACCTATTCAACAGACTTATGATTTCAGAGCTGCCAGTTACATGTCTGCCAGACATTCCAAGCAAAACATGTTTAGGCATTTTCCACTTCCTTCCTGTCACAGATTAGCATATGTCCTGGGCAATTAAGTATGCCAATCTGGTGGTTTTGGATTGCTCCATAGAACTACTCTTTCCAGATAGCAGTGTTTTTAGAAAGTCTGTGAAAATATCTGGAGGTTTAACAGCATCAGACTGAAGAAATTCTGCAGAAGGAGGCCATGGCATATCAGGTGTTGCCCTGAAAGCATCCATAATGTATCGGCGAAGAACATATGCAGATTCCTCAAGACGTCTTTCTTCTGAAGCTGCTGACACAAATGCTGTCTCAACTGCCTGACCCCGGGCAAGTTCATCACAATAAACAAGATCACTGCGGTGGTTCGGAGCCCAGAATTGAATTCTGAAGCCAAAATGTCTCATTATTTTTTTCTTTCAGTTTGTAAGTCTTGTATCCTGGGTTGTAGAAGTCAGGAGAATGTTGTTGCATGTATTCACAGTACTTCTCACCTAGCATGGTCATTCTCTCCACCTGTGAACCTCTGATTATTGCATTTTCATCATACTCGCATATGTACTCAAATGCCCTCTTGTGTGCCTGTAGCCGCTCAGTAGTTTTCTGGTCTGTTGATGTTTCAGCATGCCTGTCTTCACATCTCAGATAGTCTTTTCTACAACCCTCGTGATAGTGAGCTTCACGTGCTACAAGATCTGTATCTTGATAACGAGTGAAAATATCATCTTGTTTAGTTTTGGCTGCATCCTGTATAGACTGTTCTGCTGTCTTGGTGATACATTTTCCAAGTTTTCCAAAACATGGAACCCCTTTTGAAACTTTCTTTTTAAATTTCTTCTTGCAAAAAATGCAACTGTCTTTTGGAAGCAATGGGCCTGAAGTAGCGACAGTCCTTTAGGTTTTGATGGTCCTGCAACCTCTTCACTACCTGTCTCACGCTTTCTTTTCCTGGCAAATTTCACACTTGTAAACTGTGCATAACAGCTTCTGTGATAACCATGGCGTGTAAAGTCAAGGTCTCCTGGAATACAATTACAAATCTCATCTAGTCTATGACATGCCACATCTGAAGAACGTCTCAAGTGAAGAGACTTTTAAATAGTTTTTTGTGTGCTTTCTTCAGTTAGTGGAGTTACAGTCTTTTCTGTTATTTTGGAAATGAATTATACAAGTTCTCCCACCCCTGGAAGTTTTTCTTTGCACTTAAATGTACTTTTGAAGGTCACTGGATGTTCATCTGCCATGTTGAAATGTTCATTTTATACAGGAAACGTCACATGGGGAAGATGAAATACACTTTCAGTGAGAGACTGCACACTTGCCAGTGACTCCACTCTCCTCAAAAGTCTTTCGGATGTGACTGTAAACCGAGGCCCCGTGTGCGAACGTACCCAGAACGTCTTACGCACACGTTAAATCATGTTCCGCTTTTCGTAAGAGTAGGCCATTGTGTGCGGGTGGGAACATATGAAAATATTTACACAACTGCATACACACGGGGACTGGATGAAAAAAGCACATGAGTGCTTATTCCATTATCCTCGATATAAAAGAATAAAATAAAAATAAAAATAAATAAAATGACCTGAAACATGATGGTTAAAATGGATACTAAAAGTACTACTCAACAGTTTGCCTTATCCCCAACGTTTGTGGTGGAGGACGCGGAACTGAAAAGAACAACGAATTATCACCACGCCTTGTTCTATTTTTAGATGTATGTTATCGTGTGTCACTTGAATGTGCTGTGGTGTGTGTGTGTGTGTGTGTGTGTGTGTGTGTGTGTGTGTGTGTGTGTGTGTGTGTGTGTGTTACACGCGTGCACACGCGCGCGACTGATCTGCATATTATGTGTAATTTCTTGAGGAAAAAAAAA
>JASPKP010003521.1:12500-19621 GCA_030674155.1 Stramonita haemastoma
ATATTGAGCATGGTTACCAATTGGATGGGTGACCGTTTGCGCGCCTTCGCTTCAGTACATTCCCTCAGTTCACCCAGCTGTAAATGGGTACCTGCCCTCTTTGGGGTCAGGGAAGGTAAAGCAGTGAAGGAGAGGAGATGGGCGCCGCCCTCAATATGCTGGCCCCTAGAGAAGCTGAGGTCTCTGATACCTCGCTTCTCTACGATCACACAGGTTATGGGACACCTTTACCTGTTACCATCGTTGCTGGTCAGCAGGTCAATCAGGGATGTTTGCACAGCCGCTGGGAGCTCAGGGACTGGCAAGTTGCGCGTTTAATATTATGGGAAAATTTACTGTTGCCTCATTACAAGGGTGGTTTGTTTCGTTACATCACATCACGTGACTGTTTTAAGAGAGAGAACACTGAACTGAACACTGAAATGTTTAATGAGAGAGAGAGAGAGAGAGAGAGAGAGAGAGAGAGAGAGAGAGAGAGAGAGAGAGAGAGAGAGAGAGTATCAAAAAAACAAATCACCACTTTCACTAAAATGATCTTCACAGTGTTAACAGCCCCCCCCCCCCCCCCCCCCCCCCCCCGAAAAAAACCCTCATTAAAATTAAGCTTCTGACAGATATTCTCTCCTCCACGATTTCAATTTCAATAACCCCCACCACTGACGACTGGTAAAATGGACACAAGGAGATTAAGAAGCGCAAAAGAGAGAGAGAGAGAGAGAGAGAGAGAGAGAGAGAGAGAGAGAGAGAGAGAGAGAGAGAGAGATGGCCATTGTTATTATTCCCTTCCCTGCTTCTAGGATATACCTCTACAGCACTCCAGAACTATAGCCACCAATCTACTCCCACATAAAAAAAATGTTCCTTTAGTAAGCCTGACCAGAATCATCTCTTGACGGTTAATAAGTCCTTCTCAGAATATAACTAGAAGATCCATACTTTTGCACTCCCACTTCGTAACTTTGCCTTAAACCTGTAGCAGCCTACCACACTGGGGTATGAAGAATCCATGAAGTCAGCAGTTAAGGGCCAGCCAAGACGGGAGCAAAAGATAATGGAGAAGGAGGTTCATGTCATTGTCATTGGGTGAGCAGGTCACTGCTGCTAACGCCAAACTTGGTGATCCAGACAGGTGAGACAGGTGAGGCCTTCTGTTATAAAGAGGATGGGTCCAGTTTTTCAGGTTCGGGCCCAGTGCCTGTATGAATATTCTTTTCTGTGTCAAAGTCAAAGTCAATTCTTTTATATTTCCAGATTGTACATTGAATAATGGGGACGGAGTAGCTCAATGGTCAGAGCACTCGCTTTCCCCCGGCCAATGTTAAGCAGCGATGAGCGTGGTTGCCAGTTGGATGGGTGACCGTTTACGCACCTAGGTTACAGTACAGTTCACCCAGCTGTAAATGGGTACCTGCCCTCTTTAGGGTTAGGGAAGGTAAAGCAGCGAGGGAGAGGAGATGGGCACCGCCCTCAACATGCTGACCCCTAGAGAACCTGAGGTCTCTGACGCCTCGCTCCCCTACGACCACACAAGTTATTGGACGCTTTTATCTTTACCTTACATTGAATAAGCATTGATTTGCTTTTTTTTCATCAAGCGATCTATCTTAAGAAAAATTAAAAAAAAAACATTTCACCAACATTATTTACCTAACATGATTTCCAACAGCCTTAAAAATAAAATATACCTAGAGATTGTGTGTGTGTGTGTGTGTGTGTGTGTGTGTGTGTGTGTGTGTGTGTGTGTGTGTGTGTGTGGTGTGTGTGTGTGTGTGTGTGTTCTAAACTCCACAGTTCAATAACCTCCTACTTTCTCTTCTTCTTCTTCTTCTTCTTTAAAAATTAATCTTTTTGATTGGCACATATATGCATTTCAAAACAAACAAATTGAATTTTTATCCAGACAAAATTTCATCAATTCCATTTTACAGACTTACAAGTGTACTAGGTACACGAAATACTAAAAATACAGCCATCATTGGCATTCTCATGACAAAATTTATGGATTACATACAGACTTTGCAAATGTTATGAAATGGTTTATCACTATCTACTAAGTTAATGTACTGAAGCCTTTTTTTCCCGGAAAATTAGTAAACTGCATTTCTTTGCAGTGCTCCAACTTTTCCATTTCATATTGGTATTTTAGTTCATTCAGAAAAAATACCAACATTTGGTTTTGTTTTCCCAATCCGACATTTGTAAACATAAAACTTTGGTAACAGTATTATGAAGTCAAACACTTCATCAGTTTTCGTAATTGCATCAGTGCCAAATAGCACTATTTCCAAAATTTAGGTCAAGTCTCCCGATGATAGCAATTGTGTTTTGAAGTCGCTTTAATTTTTTCCCCCAAAAAGCTCTGTACATATTGACACTCCAATAAAAATAATATTGATAATGGTTTATAGTGTCTTTTTCCGTGTCACAAAAGTTGCAGTTGTCATTAATTGTAACTTTTATTTTCTTTAGTAGTTTGTTCGTAACTACTATTCTATAACAGATCTTTATTTGGAACCATTTTAATTTAATTTCTATCATTTTCTTTATCCGTTTTAATACACTCTACCAGTCTATTGAAATGTTAAGCTGTCTCTCCCAATTAAAAAACGAATTAATTTTGAGAGTTTCTTTTTTCATTATTAATCATTTCGTCATAGTAAGTGTGGGGTCCTTTTCCAAGTTTTGCTCTTATCTCTAGAGCTTTGCTCTTTCTGTACTGAAATTATTGTCATCCAGTTTTATATTTTTAAGGGGATACTTTCCCCCTAGAGTTGATAACATCAGTGCCGACTCCACTTCCCCGAAAGACCTTTTCGGGTAAGATTAGAGATCAAGATCCCGTGAGCAAAAGCACGCAGAGCATCTTGCACACATATTAAAACCTGTTCCGCCTGTCGGGAGAGAAGCCAGCTGTGCCTGTGGGAACAGCTGGCAAAATTTCAGAAAACCTGCAAGAATACGGGGATTGGATATAAAAAAGCACATGAGTGCGTTTCTATCATCCTCGAAATAAAAGAAGAATGAATAAAATGAAATCACACACACACACACACACACACACACACACACACACACACACCTGCTCCTTCACTAACACACACACGTGCACTCGCGTTCTCGGCTCTATGATAATTTTTTATGCATTTACATGTGCTACATTACTTCACAATACATTGATGTTGGTATCACATGAAGAGAAAGAGAAGGGGAGGGGAGGGAGAGAGAGGAGAGAGAGAGAGAGAGGGGGGGGGGGGGGGGGGGGGGGGGGGGGGTGGCAATTTTGATATGTATGAATGACTGTCATGACTTGTTCTGTCTTATTTTGTAATGTGTTTTGCATCCACTGCAGAACGAAGATAGAGTCCCTCGCCATAGCAGCCTGTATTGTGCTGGGTTGCTATGATGTAGTCATAATTATAGTGATGATGTAGTCATATAGCGCAATGATGTAGTCACAGAGCAGAATCATGCCATAGACATAATTATGCCAGAGGAACTTGACAGCCACAGTGCCACTCTCAGCAGTGTCAAGGCCACCAGTACCGACAATGTAGCCACGTGCAAAAAAAGTGTTTCTTTCCGTGACTTGCACGCGCACCGTTGTGTAGGTTGTGTGAACTGCGCAGAGCTTGACATAGAATCAGTCTTTGGGAGATGGGGTCAGGTGTACATGTCATTGGCAATATCTACGGGTTTACTTTCGGGGGAAGGATCCACCTTTTCTTTCTAAATAGCCTGAACAGCCCACCTTTTCTCTTTTAGCACACAGGGAAAATGAATGTTTCTAGAGACGTCAAACCTGATCAATTTCAAATGGATTGAACCTACCCTGTGTTACATAAATAAGGGAGGCTATCACGGGTAGCTCAGAGGGCGTGTCGAACATCGGTTTCGTCTCTGATTGGTCGAACAACCGCTTCAGTTCGGGAGTGAACACGCCGGTCATGCAGAGACTGACAGGAGCCCCGCCATATTTAAATTTGTGAATTCGGTGGACCAAGCCTAAAGGTAGGTGTGCACAAATTTCAGTTTGCCAAACAGAGAAGCAGTTTTTAGATAATTGCAGGTCTTAGTCTATAAAATGGAAGTCTGTCCCGAATTTTGTTTCTCCATGCAGACTGTCTAGTGAAGTTAACAGGTTTTCCCCTGGGCAAGTTTTCATTGAAACCCTGACAGTAGGTCCCAGTTTTTGTGTTTTTTTTTTTACCAGGTCTAAAATAGGACACTTTGCCGTTTAACAGGTAGGCTAATTGTTGTCATTAAAATGTACGCCTATTTTTTGTCAGTACTTTTAGGTGAGAATACACGTGAGTATTTGGAAAGTAGAACCTAGAAGACCTGTCAGTGAGTGTCACATGAAAGTACAATGAACCTGACCTCTCTTGGATTTGAGAACAGACATCAGTGCTTTCATCGGGATGAGACTATAAACCGAGGCCCCATGCGAACGCATGCAGAACATCTTGCACACACGTTAAAAACCCGCTCCACCTTTCGGAAGAGCAGGCCATTGTGTGCGGTAGGAGCGGATAATAACGAAAATAACCAGCATGCACATAGGTGTCTGTTTAGACACCAATCCCTGGGAAAGGGTCGGGGATTTGGGAGTCCCCAGGGCGGATTCGGGGCTGTATATGGCAACGCTCTGGTGGCTCCTGCAACGGCGCTGGAACCATTCCTATCGGCGATTGTCTTTCCACTGTGGTCAGCAGGGTTATAAAGAAGTTTTGGATTTAGGTTCACCAATGGTGAGATTTTGGGCATGCTACCGTTTTTTTTTTTCACCATTAAGGTAACCACATTGCCACTTGAAATTTTGTCATCTGTTCCCACCGCTCCCTCCTCCATCTGCTTGAGAAATAGCAAGATCTACTCGTGTTGCACATGAGGTTTTCACAGGGGGTTTTGTCCCTGAAAGTCTCATCCGAAGGACTTGGGGGGGGGGGGGGGGGGGGGGGGGGGGGGGGGGGGGGGGGGGGGGGGGGGGGGGGGGGGGGGGGGGGATGGAGATAATTTTTGTTGTTGTGCCTGGGCTAGAGCTCCCAGATTCACCAATAATGAGATTTTGTGTATGGGACCCTTTTCACCCACATCAAGGTGGCTGCATTCTGAAGTCGAAACTTAGTTTTTTGTTGTTGTTGTTTTGTTTTTTTTTGGGGGGGGGGGGGGGGATGGGGGGGTTTCTTTTTTCTTTCTTTTTTTTTTTTTTTGGGTTGTTGTTGTGTGTCTGTCTGTGTGACACACTTTTATTATGTCTTCATCAGATTTGGCCAACAATCGTGGTCCTACTACTATGAGACCCTGGAGATGCTATACATTCAGCACTAGGATAGAGTGCCAGTGGACTGCTTACTATGTGATAGCATAATCACTTAGGTAGTAGGCCTCTGTAGATGATGGAGCTTTGGAAATATGAAGCCAGTCCCGTTATGACTTCTTTGTAATAGTTTTGAGATACAATGTTTATTGGTCTTGGTTTTCGGAATGGCGTTATTTCTATTGCCCTAGCACTGGCGGACTTAAGGAAGATTTTCCGAGGCTTCAGGGTTTATTTTTTATTTTTTTTTATTTATTTATTTTTTTTATTTTGTTTTATTTTTTTTCTTTTATATCGAGGATAATGGGCTAAGCACTCTTGTGCTTTTTTTTTTACATTCAGTCCCGGTGTGTGTGCAATTTTGTAAATGTCATCTGTTCCCACCGGCACACAATGGCCTACTCCTAGGAAAAGCGGAACAGGATTTAACGTGTGTGCAAGATGTTCTGCATGTGTTCGCACACGGGGCCTCGGTTTATTGTCTCATCAGAAGGACTTTGGGGATAGTTGACTCAACACTGATGTTTAACTCCAGGAGAAAAAATCTCGAACGGGTGGGAATCAATTGCGAGCGCAATATTCTGACCACTAGGCCTAGCCCGACCCCCGCCTCCGGGATTGAGCCAAAGAGCTCACAGCGTTTGTTGAGAAAAGAGTGCAGTCCTGGTTTTATAATTGTGAATTTCCATCGCGTCATTATCCCCCCCCCCCCCCGAAAAAAAAAAGAGGAAAAATTCGATGAATTATTGCTTACATGTGAAAGGTGGAAAGAACCAAGTTGCAGCTGGAGGTAAAATTGATTATATGAAGTAGAGCTGCACAAACTGCAGACCAGCAACTGCCCGCCTGGCTCAGTTCATGGCCATCTCTTCAAAAATTATAATCAGCGAGCATGCCTGCAAGAAGTTGAAAAAAAGACTCGGTTTCACTCGTTTATTCCGGATTTTTTGCTGTTTTGAGCAAAGTTTGCTTCTTTAGAAGATCATTGGACACTAGATTTATGATTGCTTTGCCATCTCTTGCCACAAAAAACTGAGATAAAATCAGCCCCAAAAGAAGTTTTAAAATAAACTCAGAATAGACCAAAAAATATAAGTACAATATTTTAAAACGTGTAAGGTTAGAAAGAATAACAAGCAGTATTTGAAATAAACCATGGGAATTAAGAATGAACAAAATAAGCCAAAAATAAGTTTACAAAAAATAGTATAAAATGCAAAAAGTTATAGGGGCCAAAAACTACCCCCCAAAAAAAACAACAACAAAAACCCCCCCATTAAAAACTAAAAACTTGACTAAACTAAACGAACTAAAACTAACCCATGAATAAAACAAAATCAAGTAAAGCCTGAAGCAAACCTTGAATTAAAAACTAAACCGAGTAAAGACTTAAAAAAAAATGAAACTAAACCAGAAAAAAATAAACCAAACCGTGAATAAAACTAAACCAATAAAAAATAAACCAAACCACGAAATAAAACTAAACCAAACCGTCAATAAAACTAAACTAAAAACATGACTAAAACTAAGCCGTCAATAAAACTAAACCAAACTGTGAATAAAACTAAACTAAACCGGGAATAAAACAAAACCAAACAATAAAACTAAAACACTGAATTTAAACTAAACCGTGAATAAAACTTAACCGAAATAAAGTATTAAAAAAACACCAACCAACAAACTAAACCCGGGATAAAACTAAACCAAGTAAAAACTAAAAACCCAAGTAAAACTAAATGGGGGGAAAATAGGACAAAAGAATAAACAAAAAACCCAAACCACCCCTCAATCCCTCTCCCCCAAC
>JASPKP010003522.1:0-7500 GCA_030674155.1 Stramonita haemastoma
TATCAGTCTGCTTATTATCTCCCTTTTCTGTTTTCGTTTTGTTTTCTTCTATAGGCTATTGTTTGTTCTTTGTTTTGTTCTTTTGAATTTTTTTCTTTGTTGGTTTATTTCATTTCTTTTTTGGGGGGTGGGGTGGGGGTGGGGCAAGAATGTGTTTATTTCTTGGGGGTGGGAGAGGTGGGGGTGGGGTTCTGGGCCAGTCAGATCATTTGTGGAAAAGCTTGTATTAAAATCTGAAATCATACAAGAGATATTAGTCTTGTTTTGATTCTAGTCTTATAATACTGGTCTTCTCATGACACAGAGGTATGAAAAGATTAGTCCGAATTTTTGTTTGAATTAAATCTTCCGTTGATTAAATTACGTTTTGAAACAGGGGATGGGAGAGCCTAGTGGTCAGAACATTGCACTGGCGATTTGACGACCCGAGTTCGACTCCCGTTCGAGGGGATTTTTCCCCTGGAGTTAACATCAGTTCTGACTCCACTCTCCCAAAAGTCCTTCGGATTAGACTATAAAACGAGGCCGCGTGTGCGAACGCACGCAGAACATCTTGCCCACACGTTAAATTCTGTTCCGCTTTTCGTTTGCCTTTGTTAATGAAGGAAAATGTTTGTGTAGAGCCTTGACTTGTGGCCTCCCCAAACTGATAAGAAATTGGTTTAAATTATTAGAAATGAATAGCAAACGGTCACCACACAAGGCGTATTAAGTGCTGTTGCAACTAGATAACTCTGGAAAACAGTGCTGGGTTTCGAAAATAACAAAAATCTTTTGCTTAACTGGAGTTAACATTGTTGGGTTGCAGCAGGGTGTTGGGGATAGCAATAGGTTTGTAAGCATAGTTATTTGAATAGAGACTCATCGATACGTTTGTTCAAGAGTGGTTAGGAACTATAATAGATCGTGATAGATATCAGCCAAATAGCTCATTTAAGACTATTTTCGAAAAAGAAAGTTATGTTCTAGATGTCGAAAATTATTGTCTTCGTATTGCCATTACACAAGTGACGTTCATGTACTCCTATCAAAACAATATTCATCACTATAGTGAATCTGTTCATGATATATTATGTCTATTTTGTAAAAACAAGATCGAAAATGAAAAACATTTTCACGTGTTAATTTGTGCTACGTATAAAGATTTTAGGGTAAAATTTCTAAAAGAATAAAAAAGCCCCCTTTTTCTGCACATGTTACCCAGAACCACTGACCCTATCCACAGATATCTTTTACCTAAAGTGTTTCATGCAATCAATAGGCGGAAGAAAATGCTTTAAATCCATTAGGTAATCCTGTAGTCCGTTAAAAACATGCTCACCTTTGTTTATATTGTGTTTTATCAATAATTTGTGGCATAACGTGATTGTGTTATTCCTTATCTCCCCCTTTTATACCAATGTCTCTGATTTTGATCATTACAGTAAAAGCGAAATATAACCTATGGTTTGACAAATATTCTGAAGATTTGAACTATAGTGGATATGAGATGTACATGAGCTTAAGTTAATTAGTGATTGTAGAGTACAGATAGTTCCTGTTATATCAGTAATTTTCCTTTTTTCTCTCTTTTATTGTATTGTGGCCTAGGTCGATGTGCAATTAAACCAGTTCAGAGTTTAGAGTTCGTTCTCTCTCTGTCTCTATCTCTGTTTCTGTCGCTTTCGCTGTCTCTGTCTTTCTCTGTCTCTCTCTGTCTCTCTGTCTCTCTCTGTCTCTCTCTTTCTCTCTGTCTCTCTCTCTCTCTCTGTGTCTATCTCTCTCCCTCTTTCTCTCTCTCTCTCTCTCTCTCTCTCTCTCTCTCTCTCTCTCTCTCTCTCTCTCTCTCTCTCTCTCTCTCTCTCTCTCTCTCTGTCTCTCTCTCTGTCTCTCTCTCTTTCTCTCTTTCTATCTATGCTTTCTTTCTCTCCTCTACTTCCTTGCATTCTCTTTGTCTTTCTCTGAATCCTTTTCTCAATAATAGAAAACACAATAAAACAGATAAAACATCCCCCCCAAAAAAACAAACAAACAAACAACAACAACGAAAAGAAGCAACAAACCACCACCACTACCACCAGCACCACCACCAGCACCACCACCACCACCACCACCACCACCACCACCACCACCACCACCACCACCACCACCACCACCACCACCACCACCACCACCACCACCACCAAGAACAAGAAAAACAATACAAGATCTATAGAACCGAGAGCCAGCCTATAAGCGTGTGTAAATAGAAGACAAGAACTTGGTAATGCAACAGAAGGGAATGATAATATCCTTGAATGTTTTTTTTCCTTGTGGAAATTTCCTCCAGGGAGTTCCAACATTGTGTTATTTGAAATGGAGCACTAGAAATTGAAGAAGCACAGCAGGATGTCCCTCCAGAGTTTCTGCACCCGTTTCCTTCTTGTCTATCTGTCTGTCTGTGTCTGTCTGTCTATCTGTCTGTCTGTCTGTCTGTCTGTCTCTGTCTTTGTCTTTGTCTGTCTGTCTGTCTGTGTATTTGTCTGCCTGTCTATCTGTGTCTGTCTCTCTTTCTCTCGTGTGCTTTGACTGGCTTTGCTTTGGTTTGGTATGATTTAATAAACAAAGATAAACATAGTAATAGACATAATAATAAACATAATAAAAGTTATAAACATCATCAAAATGATAATAACAACAATAATAATGTTAACAGCAACAACAACAACAACATCAACAACGACGACGATGACGACGACGACGACGATGATGATGATGATGATGATGAATGGACTTGATATTGCTCTTTTTCTTGCAAAAAAGAAATCAAAGCACTTGCATTCAACGTATTCTTATGCATGCAGCCAATAACATTTAATGTTCTTTACAAATTCATATCATAATGAATGTTTAACGGGGAAATTTAACCGGATTATCATCAGTCAGTTTAACTGCATAGTGCAGATTTTTGTCTCCCCCTCTACGCATTTCAGACAGGAAAATAAAGAGATCAATAAATCTTGAAAATTGAAATCAAGGAAATGTAGATAATGCCTGGAAAGTAGAGAGGCCAAAACAAAACAAACTAAACAATGTAAGAAAGGAAAAAAGAAAAAAAAGCTGTCAGAAGTGGGATTCGAACCCACGCCTGGAGAACCAGACTGCGACCTGAACGCAGCGCCTTGGACCGCTCGGCCATCCTGACCTCTGACAAAGGTGGAGCAGTGTGAACAAAATTAATAACATTATTTTGCTGGTTCTCTCCCTTGCTTGTCAGTATAGATGTTTGGGCTAGCCTATGTACGAAAACCATCTCTTCCTTTTTCCATTCTCTACCGCCTTCAACAGTGTGACGATTCTGTAGACGTCAGGGTGTATGCTGGGTATGTTCGTGTTTCTGTATCCCACTGAACTCTGACATGAGTGACGGGATCTTTAGATTGCATATTTGATCTTCTGCATGTGTATATATATATAAGAAGATTTGATTTGATTTATTCTTTTATATCCAGGATAATGGAATAAGCGCTCTTGTGCTTTTTTACGTCCAGTCTTCGTGTGTATGCAGTTTTGTAAATGTCATCTGTTCCCACCGGCACACGATGGCCTACTCTTACGAAAAGCGGAACATGATTTAACGTGTGCACAAGATGTTCTGCGTGCGTTGGCACACGGGGCCTTGGTTTAAAGTCTCATCCGAAGGACTTTTGGAGAGAGTGGAGTCAGTACTGATGTTAACTCTAGGATAAAAATCTCCTCGACCGGACTCGAACCGGCGTCGTCAAATTGCCAGCACAATGCTCTGACCACTGGGCTATCCGTCCCCAAAGCGCTTGGTTCAAAGAGAGAGAGAGGAGAGAGAGAGAGAGGAGAGAGAGAGAGAGAGAGAGAGAGAGAGAGAGAGAGAGAGAGAGAGAGAGAGAGAGAGAGAGAGAGAGGGTGGTGGTGGTGGTGGTGGTGTGTGGCGGGACGGGATAGCCTGGTAGTTAGAGTGATGCGCTCGTGATCTGCTGACTCGGGTTCGAATCTCCTTCAAAGAGGATTTTTCCTCTGGAGTTAACATCAGTGCCGACTCCAGTCCCCACACATGTCCTTCGGATGAGACTATAAACCAAGGTCTTGTGTGCGAACGTACGCAGAACATCTTGCGCAGAAGTTAAAACCCGTTCTGCTTTTCAGAAGAGTACGCCATTGTGTGACAGTGGGAATGGATGTCAACATTATTTTACAAAACTGCATACACAGGGGGACTGGATATAAAAAGAACATGAGTGCTTATTCCATTATGCTCGAAATACAAGAATAAAATAAAAATAAAAGTTAAGATTCAGGCACCGGCAGGTCTGCACTTGAAGTTGACCTGGGTAATCGTAAAAATCCTCACCCATGATTTACCAGACACACCCGAGATTCGAACTCATGACTTCATGACCCATAAGATTGAAGTCAAATGATTTTAGCAACTTGGTCCTCGTGTCCCTTTGGTGGTATACTACAAATATTTTGCAGCATGAATGATCATTCCTGTTGCATTCCAAACTTCATATAACACCAGTATCATACATTTAACTGAGTTTTATTGAATTAATTGATCTGCATGAGGAAAATTGAGGTGTGTCAAAAACAACAGAACAACAAACAAACAAAGAAAAGAAGCCAACAACCAAAAAAAGAAAAGAACTTAACACTCATCTCCCCCTTTCCTCCCTTTTCTTTTCACATAAAACTGGTTGCTACTTTTGCCGATTTTGGAAAAAAGGGTCCTGTGATAAAAATGTCCAATGTTTTTAAAAAAAAAAATTAGTAGTAATGACAATAACTGGTAACGAATGAAAATATGTCAGGTAAAGAGGAGAAAAAGGTTGGGCTATTATTTTTCTAAAGAAAAAGAAAAAAACCTGTCAGAAGTGGGATTCGAACCCACGCCTGGAGAACCAGACTGCGACCTGAACGCAGCGCCTTGGACCGCTCGGCCATCCTGACTTCTGACAAAGGTGGAGCAGTGTGAACAAATATCATCATTTTGCTGGTTCTCTCCCATGCTTGTCAGTACACGTTTGGAAGAACGTCCTGTTAGTGGTTTTTATTGATTGATTGAGGGGTTGATTGATTGATTTATTCCTTTACTTCGAGGATAATGGATTATGCACATATGTGCTTTTTAAATTTTTTTTACATCGAGTCCCTGTTTTGTCAGTTTTGTCATGTTTTCCTACCGGCAAACAATGGCATACTCCTCTGAATAGCAGAACAGGTTTTAACATGGGTGCAAGATGTTCTGTGTGCATTGGCACACAAATAGGTTTGCAGCATGAATTATCATTCCTGTTGCATTCCAAATTTCATATAACTCCAATATTATACCATTGAATAAAGTAATCATTTAACTGGTTATTCAATTAATTAAATTGCATGGGGAAATTGAAGTGTGTCCAATAAACCCCCAAACAAAGAAAAGAAACTAGCACTCAGACCAAGTGAAGTGAAGTGAAGTCAAAAACACTTTAATTATGGCTATAAAGGGTAATTACAAATTCCCCTATTTCCTCACTTTTCATTTCACAGAAAACGGCATGCTGCTTTTGTGGATTAGAAAAAGGTTCCTGTCATTAAACTGTCCAACATTTTACTGTTAAAAAAATAAATTAGCAATGACAATGATTGGTAACGAATGAAAATATACAAAGAAAAAAAAAGACGGGGGGATGTTAGACTACTGAAAAAAAAATAATAAAGGGAAATTTGTCAGGAGTGAAGAAACAAAACTCGTGAGAAGGCCAAAAAATAGTCAAAGAAAAAAAAAACTGTCAGAAGTGGGATTCGAACCCACGCCTGGAGAACCAGACTGCGACCTGAACGCAGCGCCTTGGACCGCTCGGCCATCCTGACTTCTGACAAAGGTGGAGCAGTGTGAACAAATAATTATCATCATTTTGGTGGTTCTCTCCCTTGCTTGTCAGTACACATGTTTGGAAGAACGTTCTTTTAGTGGTTTTTATTGATTGATTGATGGATTGATTGATTGATTTATTCTTTAACTTCGAGGATAATGGAATATGCACACATGTGCATTAAACATTTTTTTTTTACATCGAGTCTCTGTTTTGTTAGTTTTGTCATCTTTTCCTACCGGCAAACAATGGCATACTCTTCTGAATAGCAGAACAGGTTTTAACATGCGTGCAAGATGTTCTGTGTGCATTTGCACACAAAATAGGTTTACAATGTTGATGAATGAATGAATAAATTAATAACTGAAGATATGTGTGGGAAAATTGAAGCATGTCTTAATAAAAAACAAATTTAAAAGAATTAATAGCCACCGTCTCTCTTTCCTCTCTTTTCTTTTCACATAAAGAACTGCATGCTACTTTTTGCGATTTAAAAGAATAGTTTCTGTCAAGAAAACGTCACACACTTTATTGTTTAAAGTAAAGTGTGACTGGTAATGAACGAAAATATACAAAGAAAAGGGGAGGGGGACGTTAAAGTACTGAAAAACAAAAAAATAAAGGGAAACATGTCAGGAGGGAACAATTATGACAATTAACACTGTTAAAGGAATAATGACAACGACTATTAACAAAATAGAAATAATAATACCCAAAAGAAAGAGGGGTAGGGGGAGTGCTCAACTATTTTCAAAAAGGAAAAAAACCTGTCAGAAGTGGGATTCGAACCCACGCCTGGAGAACCAGACTGCGACCTGAACGCAGCGCCTTGGACCGCTCGGCCATCCTGACTTCTGATATAGTGGGGATATTAAAGGGATATCTTATCAGTCTGCTTATTATCTCCCTTTCCTGTTTTAGTTTTCGTGTTCATTGTATTGTTTGTTCTTTGTTTTATTCGTTGAATTTTTTCTTTGTTGGCTTATTTCGCCTCTTTTGTGGGGGGTGGGTGGGGGTGGGGCAAGAATGTGTTTATTTCTTGGGGGTGGGGAAGGTGGGGGTGGGGTTCTGGGCCAGTCAGATCATTTGTGGAAAAGCTTGTATTAAAATCTGAAATCACACAAGAGATATAAGTCTTGTCTTGATTCTAATCTTATAATACTGGTCTTCTCATGACGCAGAGGTATGAAAAGATTAGTCCGAATTTTTGTTTGAATTAAATCTTCCGTTGATTAAATTACGTTTTAAAACAGGGGATGGGAGAGCCTAGTGGTCAGAACATTGCGCTCGCCATTTGACGACCCGAGTTCGACTCCCGTTCGAGGGGATTTTTCCCCTGGAGTTAACATCAGTGCTGACTCCACTCTCCCAAAAGTCTTCCGGATTCGGATGAGACTATAAACCGAGGCCGCGTGTGCGAACGCACGCAGAACATCTTGCTCACACGTTAAATCCTGTCCCGCTTTTCGAACGAGTAGGCAATCGTGTGCCGGTGGGAACAGATAAGATTTACAAAACTGCATACACACGGGGACTGAAGGTAAAAAAGCATATGATTGCTTATTCCATTATCCTCGATATAAAAGAATAAACAATGATAATAACAATAATAAGAATAATATAATAACAATAATAATAATAATAATAATAA
>JASPKP010003522.1:10000-15000 GCA_030674155.1 Stramonita haemastoma
GAGATGAGAGAGAGAGAGAGAGAGAGAGAGAGAGAGAGAGAGAGAGAGAGAGAGAGAGAGAGAGAGATTGATATTTGTTCTTTTTAAAAAACGTCAGCCACCACCACCACCGCCATTTTCTCACATAATCACATCACAATCATCATCATCATCATCATCATCATCGTCGTCGTTGTCGTCACCACCACCACCATCACACCACCACCACACCACCATCATCACCATCACCATCATCATCCACCACCACCACCACCACCACCACCATCATCATCATCATCATCATCATCATCATACATCATCATCATCATCCATCATCATCATCATCATCATCATCATCATCATCACCTAGTAGCAGTGTTATCGTTGCCAACATCATTTTCAGGTCGTCGTCATCTTTTTATACATTACCACTTTATTTCCAGTGTTCCTTTTTCTTTCTTTCTTGTTCTGTGCTTTTATTTAAAGTTTCTTCTTCTTCTTTCTTCTTCTTTCTTCTGTCCTTTTCTTCTTTCCTTCTTCTCTCTTTTCTAAATCTTCTTCTTCTTTCTTCTTCTTCTTCTTCTTCTTCTCATTTTCGCACTCCCCTTCTTTTCTTTCTTTTTCTTCTCTCTTCCTTCGTCCTCTTCCTCATTTTCGCTCTCATTAACTTGTTTAATATATTCTCCGTTTTCTCTCTCTCTCCTTCGTCTCCCATTTCCGCCCTCGAACGCTTAACTCATACGCTGCCTTCTGCTCTCTTCCACTCTCTCCTCTCTCTCTCCTCCTCCCCCCCCCCCTCCCCACCTCACCTTCTCGCTTAGAACGGCTTTTTTCTCTTGTTATTTGTTTTGTTTGGTCGGCCTCTATTAAACTTTTATGGCTACAGGCTGTTGTGGCGCAATGGGTCGACAGACTGCACCCCACAGAGAGGTCGTGGGTTCGAATCCCATCAACGGCATATGTTTTGTGGGAATTTTCGGTCTTCAGTAAGCTGTTATGGGAATGTTTGATGATATTATGGATGATAGTAATAAATGGTAATAGCGATGACGATAAAAAGATAATGATAATGATACTGTTAATGAGATGATAGACAAGCTATATTTAGCGCCTATCCAAAAGTGCTTAGCGTTTAATAATATTTTTCCCTATTTTCCGAAATATGCCCCCTCCCTCTACACACACACACACACACACACACACACACACACACACACACACACACACACACACACACACACACACACAACCCACTCACTCCCCCAATCCCCCCCTCGCCCCCCTTCCTTTTGCCGCCGCCCCGCAACCTCCGCCCCCCAACCCCCCCCTTCTCTTCCTACTACTCTACTATACTATACTACTATACGAACAACACTACAACACACTAAAACTATATATAAACACTAAAAATATTTACTATTTCATACTCAAATTACCACACAAACCACACACAAAAAAACAAAAAAATTAAAAACACAAACCAAACCAAACACACTACATAATACACTCACCTCACTCCTTCCTAATCCTCCCCTCCCCCTCACCACCTTCCACCCCCCCCCCAAAACCCCCCCCCCCCCCCCCCCCCCCCCCCCACCCCCCACCTGTTTTTGCATGGTTTTTTCCTTCCCAAATTTAAAAAAATTTTTTTTCCCCTATTTTCTTTTTTTCCCAAATTTTCTTTCCCTTTTCACCCCCCCCCCCTTAAAAAACCCCTGTTTTTTATTTCCCCCCCCCGCCTCCCTTTTTTTTTCCATTTTCCATTGTTTCTTTCACATCTTTTTTTTCCTTTCCCCTTTTCCCCCCCTTTCCCCCTTCCCCCCCCCCCATCCCCCTTTTTCCCCTTCTTCTTGTATTTTCCTTTTTTTTTTTTTTTTTCCATTTTAAAATCTGTTTTTTTTCATTTCTCACCTTTTTTCCTCCCCCCTTTCCCCCCCCCCCCCCCATCCTCTTCCATTTTTTCCTCCTTTCCTCCATCCCTTCCCTTTCATTTTTTGCTGTTCTCACTCCCGCTGTCTTCACTCTCCATTTTCTCTCGTTCCTCCTCTCTCCCTTTCTTCCTCCCCCCCCTTTCCCCTTTCTCCCCCCCTCCCCTCTCCCTCTCTTCTATGTCTCTGCCCTCTCTGTCTCTGTCTCTGTCTGTCTCTGTCTGTCTCTGCTGCCCTTGTTCTCTGTCCTCTGTCTCTGTCCCCTCTGTCTGTTGTCTTCTCTGTCTCTCTTTCTGTTCTGTCTTCTCTCTCCCCCCCCCCTCTCTCTCTCTCCCCCCCCCTCTCTCCCCTCCCTTTTCTTTTCTCTTCTCCCTTCCTTTTCATCCCCTCTCCCTTTGTTTCTTCATTTTTTTCTTCCCCGTTTTTTTTTTAATGTTCCCCCCTTTTCTCCCTTTCCCTTCACCTTTTTTCCCTCCCCTTTTCCCCTTTTTTCTGCCTTTTCCCCTTCCCTCCCCCTTTCTTCCCTCCCCTCTTCCCTTTTTTCCTGCCTTTTCTCTCTTCCCTCTCCCTTTCCTCCCTCCCCTTTCCTTTTTCCCTGCCTTTTCTCCCTTTCCCTCCCCCCTTTTCCCTCCCTCCCCCCCTTCCCTGTTTTCCTGATTTCCCCCTTTTCCCCTCCCTTTCCTCCTTTTTTTTTTTTTTTCTCCCTTGTCTCACTCGCCTCTCCCTTTTCTTTCCCCTTTTTCTCCCTTTCTCCCTTTTCCCTGGTCTCACATCTCTCCCCCCTTTCTTTTTCCCTCTTCTCTTTCCGCCCACCTCTCCCACTTCTCTCCCTTTCCCTGTCACTCTCCCACTTCTCTCCCTTTTCCCTCTCCCACTTTCTTTCTTTTCCCTTTCCCTCTCCCACTTCTCTCCCTTTTACCCCCTTTTCTTCTCCCACTTCTCTCCCTTTTCCCCTGTCACTCTCCCACTTCTCCCCTTTTTCCTCCCCACTCTCCACTTCTCTCCCTTTTCCCTGTCACTCTCCCCTTTCTCCCCTTTTCCCTTTTCCTTCTCCAACTTCCTTCCTTTTCCCTTTTCCATCTCCCACTTCTCTCTCTTTTTTTCCCTGCCACTCTCCCACTTCTCTCCCTTTTCCCTTTTCCCTCTCCCACTCCCTCCCTTTTCCCTTTTCCTCTCCCACTTCTCTCCTTTTCCTTTTCCTCTCCCATTTCTCTCCCTTTTCCTTCTCCCACTTTCTCTCCCTTTCCCCCTGCCACTCTCCCACTTATCTCCCTTTTCCTTCTCCACTTCTCTCCCTTTTCCCCCTTTCCCTCCCATTTTCCTCCCTTTTTCCCTTTTCCCTCTCCCATTTTCTCCCTTTTTCCCTGTCACTCTCCCACTTTTCTCCCTTTTTTCCCTGTCACTCTCCCACTTTTCTCCCTTTTTCCCTTTCCCTCTCCCACTTTTCTCCTTTTTCCCTGTCACTCTCCACTTTTCTACTCTTTCCCTGTCACTCTCCCACTTTCCCTTTTTCCCTTTTCCCTCTCCACTTTCTTTTCTCCCTTTTTCCTTTTTTCCCTCTCCCACTTTTCTCCCTTTTTCCCTGTCACTCTCCCACTTTTTCTCCCTTTTTTCCCTGTCACTCTCCCACTTTCCTCCCTTTTTCCCTTTTCCCTCTCCCACCTCTCTAGCTTGTCCCCTTCACACTTCCACCCCCCTCCCCTCTTCTCTGTGTCGCCTGGTTCATTGTGTTAATGACATAGTTAAGTAGCCAGCTTCCATTTTCCTGGCGGTAATAGCTTGACTTTGGTTTTTGTTTTCGGCGCGCGGCGCGCGCGCGCGCGCGTGTGTGTGTATGTGTGTGTGTGTGTGTGTGTGTGTGTGTGTGTGTGTGTGTGTGTGTGTGTGTGCTTGTGTGTGTGATTGTGATGGTGGTTGTGGTGGTGGTGTGTGTGTATGTGTGTGTGTGTGTGTTAGAGAGAGAGAGAGAGGGGAGAGAGGGAGGCGAGAGAGGGAGGGAGAGAGAGAGAGAGAGAGGGAGGAGAGAGAGAGAGTAGAGAGAGAGAGGGAGAGAGAGAGAGAGAGAGAGAGAGAGAGAGAGAGAGAGAGAGAGAGAGAGAAGTATTGGTGTATATTTTTCTCCATCTGGCCTTTGCCCTTAGAGGGACTACCATTAACCAGAACTAATAATTTCGAGTAAAAAAAAATCAAATTCTTTTATTTCGGGGATTAATGAATAAACACTTATGTACTTTTTTTATATCCAGTCCGCGCCTTTATCGGGAATAACATCATGATACATCCCCCCCCCCAGCGCTGCAACCAAATACTAACTAAAGCAACAACAACAAGAAAAATAAGCAAAAAAACCCCCAAACGAAGAAACATAACAATAATAACAAAATAACACAAAAAAACACATAGAAAAAACCTAAGCAAATTATGATAATGCTAACCCCCCCCCCCCAAAGTAAATAAGTAAGTAGCAAACAAGAAAATAAACAATCAAGCAATTGAAAATAACCATCCCACCACCATCTATCGACAAAACAAATCATATAAATCGTAACAATTTCGGTAAAATAGTAAGTAGAAACCTAACCATGTTCTCATTAAGGGAAAGAAGCGGTACTACCAATAGCTATTTGCATAAAACATATAGGAATCAAAAGAAAAGAAAAATTATACATAACTTTTAAAAGGAAACAATCACACACACCACACACACACACACGCACACACACACACAACACACAAACACACACACACACACACACACACACACACAACACACACCACACACACACACACACACACACACACACACCCTAAGACAGAAACAAAACAAAAGAAAACAAGAAACACAAGAACTTAATCTTCTTTCAGCTTTAGCAGAATTAAAACTGTCTTTTTTTTTTTATAAAACATTTTCTTTGTAGCTCGAACAACAGGAAAATCTACTTCATAAATAAACAACTTCATCTAAAACATTAAAAGAAAAAGGAAAAATAAAAGAAAAAAGAAGTTGCTCCCTAACATTAAGTTCTTCATACGAGAAGGACAAAAGAAAAGAAAAGAAAAGAAAAACGAATGGAACAAAACCACACAAAGAAA
>JASPKP010003523.1:0-5000 GCA_030674155.1 Stramonita haemastoma
GGTTTGTCTGGTCCTTGATGTTGAAGTTTGTGTGGCCCTTGATGTTGAGGTTTGTCTGTTCCGTGTTGACGTTTGTCTGGTCCTTGATGTTGAGGTTTGTGTGGCCCTGATGTTGAGGTTTGTGTGGTGGTATTTTGAGGTTTGTGTGGTGTATGTTGAGGTTTGTGTGGTCTATGTTGAAGTTTGTGTGGTCCTTGATGTTGAAGTTTGTGTGGTCTATGATGAGGTTTGTGTGGTCCTTGATGTTGAGGTTTGTCTGGTCCTTCTTGTCGCAAACCCAACTCTTCCTCTGGTGTCTGTTGGTTAGGACAGGTTGCCATGGCAGGTCGCCTGGCCACCCAGTTTTACCTGAACAAAAAAACCACGTAAGTTCATAAGTTAGGTGAAAAATTATACAGCGATATATTTGTTTTAATCTCAAAGTATGAAAATTTACACCTATGTTATGACAATGACAGTTTTACTCGTTTCTATTCTAAAGCAGTGTAAAATAACTTCACAACTGAACTGAATTCAAATAAATTGAAAATTGATTGAATACCACTTCCAGTCACAGCACATTTATCTGCGGGCAATTTGGGCTTCTCTCTCAGGGGTGAGTGCGTTGCCACAAGAGCAGTACCACTCCAAAAAATGTCCTTTTTTTAAAGTGTAATTAGTTTCCCTATGAATAGGCTTTATTCTACAGAATTTTGCTGGAGATCTTTCTTGGTGTCGTGGGTTCTTTTACGTGCGCTGAATGTGTGCTGCATGCAGGACCTTGTTCACCATCCGTTCCGAAAGACTTGTATGCAGGCCACCACTCACAGTCTAGTGGACGGGATAAGTTTCGGGCAATAAACGGGGATCAATCTCTAGACCATCGATCCTCCCAATTGCCAGTAATGAACAACATTAATGACATCATTGATAGGAGCTGTAGTAAAAGATTCATATCCTCCAGTCTCTTTAACACACGAATAATGACATGCAACGTTTTTATATTCAGATATCAAATTATTTACGTATTTACTTATTGTCCACATTTTTCTGTCAAGATAAAGCCCAACCCAACTCATAAATGTAGAGTCAAGCAAACTTAACTGTGTTGACAAAAATGTTTAATATCAGCAAGTGCAAAAAATTAACTACAATAACAACACGCTAAAACTTATTCCCTCTTCCGGAAGAGTAGGCCGTTCTGTGGCGGTAGGAGCGGATGATATTAAAACACACACACACCAAAAAACCCGCATGCACACAGGTGTGTTTAGACATTCTTGAAGTCGGAAAGCGACAACCTTAGCGGTGAGCAAAAATGGTCGCATATGCAAAATTTCATCTCAGTCAACCTCGGAGCGTGAATCTTGGAAAGAAAAAAAAATTGTAAAGACGATAAAATTCACAATTACCACAGGCAAAAACCACATCGTTCCATTTAACATTATTGTCAGTTTTCTTGTGATCACATCAAAACTGCTCTGCTAAAACTTTCAGCAAGAAAATGCATAAACATGTATTAAAACACAAGATGTCCATTTGCATCTGTTGATGTAAAGATGCTTGCCTGCCTACCATTTAATATTAGGATCGTTTATCCAAAATATCTTTCTTTGTCTATTTCTCAATTCCACAGCACTATTTGACAATATTGAAAAAGAAAAAAAACTCAGCTGTAGGAAGAAGGGGAGCATCTCGACATCTTTCCCATTTCAAGCATTAACATAATTATGAGTAAGGGTTTACCCTTTTTTTTTAGGGGGGGAGGGGGTTGGGGAGGGTGTTAAGATCTTAAGCTCACACTAAAAACCTTCCCTTAACATCTTGCTTTAACGTCCTAATCAAAAACAATCTTGCCTTGAAAGTCTGGATGTGTTGTGTGTGTGTGTGTGTGTGTGTGTGTGTGTGTGTGTGTGTGTGTGTGTGTGTGTGTGTGTGGTGTGTGTGTGTGTGTGTGTGTGTGTGTGTTTGAAGGATGCGTATTCGTGACAGTACCAAACCATTTTGGTTCACGACACAGCTGTTTCAATCAGTTTTCAAAACCACGGAATAGGCCTGGTTGGTTTATGACACAACTACACTAGATCAGACTCTCAGCCCTGGTCCTTGTGAAAGCGCCAAATCACTCGCTGCACTCAAGATTAACATTTCTTGGCAGCAGTTGTCATGAAATTCACAAAGCAGGAATTTCCCCCTAAGTTTTAAAATAAATCAGGAAGATTAAAGGCCCGAAACACTTGTTTGAAGGGGGCTTCTCCTCTGAGGACTCTCTGCTGCCATGCTCTAGCGAGTTTCTTACCACTATCGATACCTAATGGCCTACTTATTAAGTAGCTACTTCTAAATAAAAATTACTCACCAGTGCTGCTCTTCATCATAGTCTTTCTATAAAAAAGACAAAGGCAAAAACGATGATGTTCAAAATCCCACATTTTGCTTTCCCAGCTGTTCAAGTGGTCCACACTGCATGCAGATGTCAGGCCGTTTGAAATGGCAAGAGAAAAAAAAAGAAAAGAAAGAAACAAATCAACTCACCCAAATCACAACAGAGACACGATTTGCACGTGTGTGTTGTGTCACTAAATGTGCTTTCTGTCCCTAGCTGGAGTAAGACCTTCAATTGCAAAAACCTGGTCTTAACAATGTAACTGGAAATTATTTCTTAACTGCCGGGCACTTCGTTTTCTATTAATACACTTGAAAAACCCACCCAAAATGATGGCCATAAAAAGATACTTTATATAAGATAAAAGCTATGTCCAGACTGCAAACTCAAAACGTGTACAAGACTCCTTGACTTACCGAGGACAATCTGTTGTTCTACTGATATGCACATTCACAAGAAGAATTTCAGATTTAGATTCGTTTGTTTTGTAATTTGCAGTCTGTGCATTGACAGTCCATCTGGTAAAGGAAAGGGGAGGTTGTTTCAAATCCCAGGGAGAAGTTCTTACCTCTCCTGAGCATATTCATTTTAGGATATAGACCACTTTACGACACAACACATGCACAACAATGTTCAGTTCAAGGTATGGTTCAGCTACTCACGAATGTTTTACCGTTTGGGTTTTTCTTTAAACAAAAGCTTATTTTGGGTGGTGGATGTGTAGGCTACTTTCAGCAATGTTCCTGCTGACTGTTTCTCTGTCTGTCTCTGTCTCATACATATCAGAGCATATTATGCATGTATTCAGTGGGGGGGGGGGGGGGGGGGGGGGGGGGTTGCGAGCGTGTGTGTGTTTGCACGCGCGTGTATGTGTGTGCGTACATGTGTTGTTAGGACAGTACGCGTCAGTACAACATGACAATTTATGTGATGAAGAGGAAAAAACGATTTCAAAAAATTAATGATGCTCAAGCAGATCTCTTAGAAAACAAAACCACTCAAACATAGAAACCTGATCTTAGGTGTATTAAAGAAATGACTGTATCTTAGGCCCAGTGCATTCATTTGTATCTACACCTCGTATCATGTTTAAGAGCACATTGCCCAGAATACCTACAGGCCTACTGGTCATACGTCTGAAAGTGCGCCCATAAATGATCATCATCATTATCATGTTGCTTTGAACTTTTGGACCGCAGTGCTATTCTATTTTTTGTGTGTTCGTGTGACAACTGCCCTGCGCTGATCTGCACTGTGGTGCATCAATTGTATATTTTCATTGATATTATGTGTAATACTATGTATTGTTGCCTACACTTTACCAGCTTTCGTTCCACAGACTTGCTAGATTCAAGCCAGGCTGTTCTCTTTGTGGCTGTGGTATCACCACAAGAACAGCACCACCCATATTAAAGATGTTAGTAAAGTGTGTATGCCTACAGTAGAAAACTCTCTTGGTGCTGTGGGCTCTGTTACTGCACAAAAGTCGGGGTAGGATGGGACTCCAACCGGCCTTTTGTCACATCTGATTTATCTGCCCCTTATTTTTGAGGGTGTGTATGGACAGGCACGCCTGTATTTGTGACACTGCACCACATAAGGAGTCGCATTGCACCAGAGGTCAGTTTTTAGTTATTGGCATGTTAATAAAATGGCGATACAATACCAAAAAACAAATTGAAAATCGGACAGTTCTATCAAGTTATTACAACTGCAGGAAATGGCAAATTGACAAGTTAGTAGGTGGCCAGAACGAGGACTTGGCTATTTTCAAAACACGTTTAAAGACAAAAGGAAACAATATTATGACTTGATATTTCACTTCAATGTAAAATAAGTGCTAGAGTTTTATAATCAATAAAAATCTCAAAATCCACAACCTCACCCCCACCTGCCCAAAATGTCCCCTAGCAGAAAAGTGGGTTTTGTGCTAAGCAACTCATTTCGTGGTGGAGCATCACATCTGTGTTAGCCTTTTTGTGTGTGGCAACAGCCCTGCACTGTGTTGTGATGCATCATATTGTAGATTGTGATTAATATTATGTGTTATACTATGTGTTGTTGCGCAAACAGGACCAGCATTTCTTCCGACGGACATGCTGTATTCGCCAGGCAATTCTCTTTGGGGTTGTAGTGTCGCCACAAAAGTAGCGCCACTCATATCAAAGATGTTAGTAAAGTCTGTGTGCCTACAGTAGATCACTCTCATGATGCTGTATATAGTCTGTTACTGCGCAAAAGTTGGAGTATGATGCGACTGAAAAATAGCGTTTGTCACATCTTTTCTAGATGTATATGTAGCTTGCTTTTGAGGGTGTGTATGCCGGTGCCCTAGCGTGTATTTGTGATTGTCGTGTGTGTTCGCGTGTGAACACGACCCTACACTGTGCTGTGGTGCAATTATTTATGTAAAACTGAGTATTGTTGTATACTCTGTACCAGCTTTTGTTTCGTCATACTGTATTCGCTAAGCTGTCTCTTTGGGGCTGTGGTGTCACTACAAGAACAGCGCCACCCCAACAGCCCCCATGGCACAGTGGTCGAGAGCCGGTAAGGTGAACCCAGCGATGTCTGTTCCTGTCCACATACTGGGTATGTATGTGTCATCCATGCCACTAAACCGAGCTGCTCTGCT
>JASPKP010003523.1:12500-19618 GCA_030674155.1 Stramonita haemastoma
GAAGTCAAGTGGCTGGTTGAAAGTGCAGTCCTTTATTGACTTCTCAAAAAAGTTTATCAGAAGTCAAATGGCTGGCTGAAATAGCAACTGCAGCCCTCCCCTTACTTCTCAAGAAGTTTATCAGAAGTCAAGAGGCTGGTTGAAAGTGCAGTCCTGTGTTGACTTCTCAAGAAGTGGTTGGCTGACATTGTCAGTGCCGTCCCCCTCTGACTTCTCAAAAAAAAGTTTATCCGAAGTCAAAGGCTGGCTGATGTAGTAAGTGCAGCCCTCCCCTTACTTCTCAAGAAGTTTGTCAGAAGTCAGGTGGTTGGCTGACATTGTCAGTACCGTCCCCTCTGACTTCTCAAAAAAAGATTATTCGAAGTCAAGTGGCTGGCTGAGATAGAACAGTCCTCTTTGAACTCCCCAAGAAGGTTAGGGGAAGTCAAGTTGATAGATTGATCCTGCATGTTGTGTGGCACAGTGGTCATTGTGGTAAAGTGGACAACCTCAAGGGAGAGCAGCGCAAATTTCAGGCAGAGAATTCAGCAGTGACTTAAAGTGGTATACAATACAATACACACCCACATCCACACCCACACACGCGTGTGGGCGCTCGCACACACACACACACACACACTACACACACACACACACACACACGCGCGCGAGCGCGCGCGCACGCACACAACACACACACATACATACACACACAACACACACACACATACATACACACACACTATACACACAACACACACACACACTATGCACACAACACACACACACAATACACACAACACACACACACAACACCCATCCACCCACACACCCACACCTACCCACCCACCCACACACACACACACACACATACACACACACACACACACACACACACACACACACTATACACACAACACACACGCACACACTATACACACAACACACACACACTATACACACAACACACACACACACACAAACACACAATACAACACACACACACACACACACCTACCCACCCACCCACCCACCCACACACACACACACGCATACACACACACACACACACTACAATGTCTCAAACAGGACAGAGGCTGCTGACAAAGCGAACACAGCAATGAGAGAGAATACCATTGTTTCTTTTCCTTACAGCTTATTTCCTCTTTGTACTGAATTTGTTTCAAACAGCTTGTTTTCACTTACTGTGTGGGGTTTTTTTTGGGGGGAGGAGGTTTTTTTTATATAGCATTTCTTTTACCTACTTTTGTTTTGTTTTTTGTTTTGTTTTTTCATTCCTTTTCTTTTGTGAAGTTTGTTTCTATTAGTTTGTTTTCATTTACTTTGAGGCTGGGTTTGTTGGGTTTAAATTTTTTTTTTTTTTTTAGCATTTTGTCTTCATTTTTCTCCCTTGTCCAATTTGTCTCATTTGAATTTCTTTTTCTTCTCCATACCAGGTCTCCGTTTTTTTTTTCTTTCCTGTATTTATTTTATTTTCTCTTTCCTTTGTTTTCTTTGCATTGTTTTAATTTTTCTTTTATTCTCTCTCTCTCTCTCTCTCTCCCCCACCCCCATTTTCCTCTTCCTTTTTCTTTTTTATCTTTTGAGCTTTTCTTCCTGAATTTCTAGGATTTCTTTTTCTTTCTTTTCTCTTGGCTTTTAAAAAAAACAACAACAAACAAACATCGCAGCTCTATATTGTGACTTAATCAACAACTTGGTTCTGCTTTTGTAATAGTTCTTTGTTGTCTTAGTGTTTATCTTTTCTGGCTGTCTGTCTTTCTTCTTCTTCTTTTTTTTCCAGTCGTTCTGTGGAGCTCTTTTTGTCTTTCATTGTTTGAAGTTTATTTTGTTTTTCTTCTTCTTCTTCTTCTTCTTTCCTTGGAATAAAATCAGGTTGCTGACGGAGAAGGTTCAAAAACCACAAGCACGCGTGTGCGCACGTGCGTGCTTGTGTGTGTGTGTGTGTGTGTGTGTGTGTGTGTGTGTGTGTGTGTGTGTGTGTGTGTGTGTGTGTGTGTGCGCGTGCGTGCGTGTGTGTAGTGTTATATATATATATATGTGTGTGTGTGTGTGTAGTGTTATGTGTGTCTGTGTGTGTAGTATGTGTGTGTGTGTGTAGTGTGTACGTGTAGTATATGTATGTATGTGTGTATGTATGTGTGTGTGTGTGGTGTGTGTAGTGTTATGTGGGTGCGTGCGCACACGCGCGCGTGTGTGTTTGTTTGTCTGTTGCTAAGTTGTTGATATTTTGTTTTCATCTGCGTGACTTTATGTTATGAGCGAAAACTGGATGAATGAGCACAGGTTTGAGAGTGATATTTGAGAGTGTTGCTCCAATTACCTGACCAACACTGCAGGTGTCTCTGTATCTCTCGGGTCTGGTTGACGCCGGGATATATTATGATAGTAAGCATAGAGTCAAGTAGTCTCAAGTAGTCTCAAAGCGGATGCACTTCCACAGCCAGCATCATTGCTATCATCCTCATCACCATTGGTCATCATGCATTAATTAAAAGCCTGTAAGCAAAAGGTGTAGTTCTGTATATAAGATGGAAGAAGGTCGCTATTTGTAAGTGGATAGACCATTTTGATTTCTATTCCCTGTCTCCATAAGGCAATGGCTGCAGTCTAGGCAGTAGCATCTGGTAAATTGGAACAAGGCTGGGGATTTTAAAAAAAAAATGATCTCCTGGGTCAATGTAATTAATGTGCAGACCTGCCAATTCAAAACATACCACCTAAAACATCCAGTGCAGTGACCCAAAGACTCCTCAAGGAGTCAAGGGAGAAGTCGGGTCAAGTCCTTCAGAAGGTCACAAAGTTCAGAAGGTCACGTTTTTCAGAAGGTCACAGAGTTCAAAGGTCACAGAATTCAGAAGGTCCAATTCGTGTTCAGAAGGTCATAGAATTCAAAAGGTCATGTTTTTCAGAAAGTCACAGAGTTCAAAGGTCACAGAGTTCAGAAGGTCACAGAGTTCAAAAGATCACAGAGCTCAGTAGCTTAGTCATAAATCATAGCCTCTAACTGACTGCCACCCCCCCCCCTCTCTCTCTCTCCCTCTCTCTCTCTCTCTCTCTCTCTCTCTCTCTCTCCCTCCCTCCCTCTCTCTCTCTCTCTCCCTCCCTCTCTCTCTCTCTCTCTCTCTCTCTCTCTCTCTCTCTCTCTCTCTCTCTCTCTCTCTCTGTCCTTGTGTAGCTCTCATTATATATAACTGTTGATCACATCACCAGCACCAGCATCAGAACCTGTTGAACAGATTGGCGTTTGTGTCAGGGAAGAAGAGTATATCTGTGATGTATGTAGCAAATCTGCCCAACCTGATTCCCCATGAGGGCGGAGATACTGTTTCATATAGTATGTAATACTATTAGGAAAGAAATTTCTCCATCTCAGCTTTCATTTGCTTGACAGCAAGCTGTAGAAATAGGGAGTGTTGTTTTGAGTTTTTCTCGAGGTGAATATGAGAGGTGGTAAAAGTCATTTTCGTGGTTATACAATTCTCGTTTTTCATGACTGCAGTATGACAGATTGTGTATAATTAAACTGTAGACCTGTACCTGGTCGTCCTTGAAGACTAAGGCTGATCAATATTATGTTTCTGGATTCTTGATTGAAAAGAAACGCAGACTGTATGGTGGCAAAGAATAAACAACTGACTGTGTGATTTATAGATGAGGTAAAAGCAGTATATTTCCATGCAGAAGGTCAAGCAGTTGTTAGGGTAAGTATTCGTACTCTTAGTCTTTAATCTTTAGTCTTAGGAATTAAGTGGCAGAAAACTGTAGCAGCAACCTGACAGAAATGTTTGTTCTCTAGGGGATTGCCGAAGAGGTGACTGTCAGTGCAGAGAGCTGGAGTCTCCCAGACAAGAGCACAGGCCAGCGCTCTGAGGGACGAGGCAAACTCCACTTATAGAACAAAACAGCAACAACCCAGATACAGATTCATGTGATAAACATAGACATTTGTTTTTTTGTTTCTTTTGGGGGTTTTTGGGTTCGAGTTTTTTTTTATTTTTTTTTTTTTATTGTTGCTTTGTTTGTTTTCTTTTTGAATAACTGTCTTTTCTTTTCTTTCGTTTTTTTTTTCTCCTTTCTTTTTTGTTGTATTTTTCTTGTCTGTCTGGTTTTTTCTATTTTTCTTTCTGTTTGTCTTTCTTTCTGTCTGTCTTCCTGTCTGTCTTTTTCTGTCTTTCTGTCTTTCTGTCTTTCTTTCTTTCTTTCTTTCTTTCTGTCTCTTTCTTTCTTTCTTTCTTTCTTTTTTTCTTTCTTTCTGTTTCTCTTTCTAATTGTCTTTCTCTCTGTCTTTCTGTCTGTCTGTCTTTCTGTCTGTATGTTTGTCTTTCTTTTTTGTCTCTGTCTTTCTATTTTTCTGTCTGTCTTTCTTATTCTCTCTCTGTCTGTCTTACTATCTACCTGTCTTTTTTGTTGTTGTAGTTGTTGTTGTTGTTGTTGTTGTTGTTGTTGTTGTTGTTGTTGTTGTTGTTGTCTCTCCCCCTTCTTTTCTTCATTCCTTCCTATCTCCATTTTTGTCTGTCAGTTTGTCTGCCTTTCTTTGTTTTGTTTTGTTCTCTCTTTCTTTTTTTTCTTTCTTTCTTTACTCCTCCCTCACTGTCTTTCTTTCTTCCTTTCATTCTTTCTTTCTCTCTAGTTTTGCAACTAACTGGGTTTCTTATGAACAGCTTAAAAACCCCAAAAAAAAAGTCTGTCCCGAGCCTAAGGCTCATCAGGCCGGTGCTTATCCCGGTTTCTGTGGCGCTAAGCGACTGAGAGTCATAGACTCCCCCCTGGATAGGACGCCAGTCTATCGCAGGGTTAACCCCCCAACACAAGGTTGGTACCTTAAAAACCCAAACTGTTGGTCAATTTTTCCCCCAGAGGGCGTGTAAAAGGTAAAAAAAAAAGGTAAAGGTGTCCATTACCTAGGCAGTCGAGGGTGAGCGAGGCATTAGAGACCTCAGCTTCTCTAGGGGGGGCAGCATCTTGAGGGCGGTGGCACCCATCTCCTCTCCCTCGCTGCTTTACCTTCCCTGACCCTAAAGAAGGCAGGTACTCATTTACAGCTGGGTGAACTGGGGGGGGGGGGACTGTACTGAAGCCAAGGCGCGCAAACGGTCACCCATCCAACTGGCAACCACGCTCGATGCTGCTTAAGTTGACTTGGGAAAAAGCGAGTGCTCTGACCTCTGAGCTATCCCGCCCCCTGGTGTGTATTGTAGAAAAACAACATAATTATAAGAAAACAAAAACAAAACAAACATCCAAAATAAAAAAGTAGCAGTAGCAGCAGAACAGCAACCAGAATTTAAAATAAGGACGTGGTTCGCCCCCCCCCCCCTCCCCTTCGTTACAGGCGAAGTGTCTATAGATACACGCACCCACGCAAGCACACACACACACACGCGCGCGCGCGCACACACACACACACCACACACACACACACACACACACAACACTCACACACACATATACGTGTGTGGTGTGTGAATGTAGTCACACACACACCACACACCAATGCAAGCACACACATACACACACACACACACACACACACACACACACACACACATACACACACACACACACACACACACACACACACAAACACACACACGCAAGCACACACACACACACACCAACGCAAGCACACACACACACACACACACACACACACACACACACACACACACACCACGCACGCACGCACACACACGCACACACACACGCTAGCACGCAGCACACACAGAGATCTAGTGCGTTGCTTTTTAATCAGTTATTTATGGTCTCCAGCTGTAAAATAAATATGTCACGACCGTGAAAAGACGTTTCATAAAAGATGCCCACTTCCTCTCCACCCCTCCCCCTCCCCCCTCTCTCATTTACACCTACATGTACGACACGCACGCACGCAAACACGCACGCAGGCACCTCTATCTCTCTGTGTCACACACACACACACACACACACACGCAAACGCAAACACACACACACACACGCACAAACACACACACACACAGACACAGACACACACGTACGCACACACATACACACACACACACAAACGAACACACACAACACATACACACACACACACACACACACACACACACACACACACACACACACACACACACACCGCACACACTCGAACACGCACACACACACACACACACACACACACACACACACACACACACACACACACACACACCTGCATCCCCATCTCCGCCTGCCACCTACGCCGATGCAGTGAAAAAGAAAAGGGCTCGGGCTCCGACTTCATCTAGGCCTAAGGAACCTCAGCTACCAGTAGGCCCAAAGGCAAAGAGGTCAGTGTATCCTAGCCCAACCCTCAACAATAAAAAAGAACCAGACACAACAGGGCGGCAAGGTCTGACGCAAAAATCACCTGACGTCAAACCCTGTAGCACAGAAGAAAATTCTGCTCTCCCCAATGTAATCCTTCTCCAAGACTCTGTTCTAAATGGCGTTAATAGCAAACGTCTGGGACAGTCCTATGGGTTTACAGTGGAGAAAAGAAAGTCATACCACATCAGTGACATTCCTCTGATAATGAGTAATACCAATGATATAAAAAAACGGCATGCTGTAGTTGTTCATTGTGGGGTGAATGACCTCAAAGATTCGGATCCCCAAGAAGCAAGCAAACATCTAGTTAAAAATGTGAAACAAGTTCTAGCTTCTTTTCCCAATACCAAAATTGTGATAAGCAAAATTGCCCCTGTGAAAAGTCCCAGCCTTCAAATGAAAAGAGAACTTTTCAATGCAATGACATGTTCTGAATTATATAACCAAAGCAATGTATCATTTGTCTCACATGAAAATATGTATACACATCATCATTACAAAGATTCACTTCATCCTAATGTCCATGGTTCTAGTGTTCTGGCAAGAAACATTGGCAGGCACATTCATGCTTTGTTTTGGGAAACACCAAAGAGGAAACAAAGAAGGAAGTTTCGAGGCATGAACCAGTACCGACCACCACCCTACGCCTTTGACGACTGCCAGCAACAGCCAGGATACAGCCAGCGACAATACGTCTACCAGCAGGACTGTCCCCCGTGGAGGCAACATGCCCGGCAGAATAATGTCCGTATGTTTAAAAATCTCTT
>JASPKP010003524.1:0-19617 GCA_030674155.1 Stramonita haemastoma
GGGGGGGGTGGGGGGACCCTGCACAACAAACACAAATTTACAGGTAAGTACCTGTGGGGGGGTTTTGGGGTTTTTTTTTGCTTTTTGTGCGGTTACTGTTGGTGCAGATTTTTTTTTTTAAGTTTTGGTTTTTGGAGTTGAGGTTTGTTTGTGTGGTGGTGTGTGTGTGTGGGTTGTGGTGTGTGTTGGGGTGTGTGTGGGTGTGTGTGTGTGTGTGTTGTGTGTGTGTGTGTGTTTTGGAGGGGAGGAGAGGGGTATGGTGGGAGAGGAGAGGAGAGGGACTAGGGAAGAGGGGGGGGGGGGGGGCAGGGATTTATTTTTTGGGTTTTTCTATCATTCTTTTTTAATAGAATTGTGCTGTTTTTTTTGTCTTTTTTTCACTACTTTTATGTTTTGTTTTGATTTGTTTTTGTGTGTATATTTGAAACCAAATTTAAAATGTCACAAACTATGTGGTCGGGGGGGCTCCCAAAACACCATTATGGAAAGTGTCCACAAGTTGATTTTTTTTTTTTAAAACCAACTTTGCAGGAAACTCCAGGGACTGTAAAACTTAGAAAAAACAACTTGGGGAGGATTTAAAACCAAAGACACGATTTTTTTGTCAAAAACCAAAAAAGCATATTAACTTTTTTAAAACAAAACAATAAATCAAAATCTCTGTCTGAAGAAAAATTAAAAAACCTATCTAGGTGGGCCTATTCACAAAAGGTAAAGTCATATTCACAAGCATACCAATATAAGCATACTTTTTTTTTTCCCTTCCCTACTCCTGTCCTTTTTTTTCACACAGGGGAAATAAAACACACACACCCCACACAACACACACACCACACACACACAAAACACACACACACACTCCTCTCTCTCTCTCCCCTCTCTCTCTCTCCACAATACACACAAAACACACACACAACACTCTCACACACACCCCCCAAAACACTCACTCACACACCACAAACCCCACCACCCACCACAGAGAAACCCCCCACCCAAACCCACACACAAACACACCAACCCCACCCCCCCCCCCCCCCCCAAAAAACCCCCTTCAAAAACCAAACAAAAAAACAGCACTGACCTGAGTGTGAATAGTCTGC
This sequence comes from Stramonita haemastoma, assembly GCA_030674155.1. Classification (NCBI taxonomy): domain Eukaryota; kingdom Metazoa; phylum Mollusca; class Gastropoda; order Neogastropoda; family Muricidae; genus Stramonita; species Stramonita haemastoma. The sequence goes on from JASPKP010003524.1 coordinate 1,101, forward strand.
TGGATGGTTTTTGATCTTCTGCTCCAGAGTGTGGACCGCTGCGTGTTTAACCACCGTCCACCACCTTCCTGCAAACCCCCCCCCCCCCCCGCCTCCTTCAGACCCTTCTCCAGCTCTGCCTATGCGGGCCTGCAGACGAACGATCCCCCCGTCTGCAGCTGGAGCATTCAGCAACTGCCTGGCTCCTGACCTGGGCGGGTGCCCTGGCCGTTTTCCCTCTGAGGAGCGATCTTGAGGGCATGGGGGAGGAGCTGGCCCTGGAGATCCGAATCTGAGCTTTGAGGGAGGCATTCTCCTCCAGAGCGTCATGCAGAGTGAGGATCCTCACTGAATGGGCCGACGGGGAGTGAAACACCGCTGGAATTCCCGAGTCACAGTTTCTCTTCTGAGGAGTCCATGCTGCTCTGGTGGTAAGGGAGGCGATCTTCCGGGAGTCTGTGATCCGGAGTGAGGGTTTTCAGCAAGTCTTTTTTCAGCTGAGATGTTTGGCTTCCTTGTGGCTGAACTGGGCACCCCTTCTTGTTGAGACAATGGCACCAAATTTTGCACCGTGAGTTTTGAAACACATCTGTGGCGATGTTGAATACTGAGAGTTAGGACTTAGACGTTGTTGAGCGGGGCGCGGTTGGTCCGGAAGGGAAGCAAAAAGCCTGATGGGTTCTGGGCCTGGAGCAGCCTGCAGGGCGGGTTCCCGGGATACCCCCCCTGCCAACTGCAGGCATCGAGATTCTGGCCTCGTTTCAGCTCAGCCACCACCCTGGGGGTGGGTCCTTTCTTTTAAAGGCCCCCCAAAATTTTTCCCCCGTTCCCCGCCCTTTTGGGAAACCCCCCCCCACTTTCCCCCCCCCATCCCCCCTCGCGAAAATTAAAAACTGGGAAAATTTCCCGACCCGGGGTTCCCCCCCACTCCCCCCCCCCCCGCTTTAGGCCCCCGGTTTTTTCCCCGCCCCTTGGCCTTTTTCCGGAAATTTTTTTTTCCCCTTCCCCCCCCTCTCCTTTTTCCCCAGAGCAATACCAAAGCCCCTTTTTTCTTTTTTTTTCCCGAAAATCCCGGAAAAGGAAAAAGCTTGGCATTTGGCATTTCACAAAGCTTTAGTTCTTTTTTTGAAACGTCCCCCCTTTTGCCAGTTTTGTGCTCCCGCCCTTCCCCCCTTTTGGGAAAATGGGGGGTCCCCCCGTTCCTGGAAGGGTCTTCTTTTTGGGCCCAAAAAACCCGGCTGGGTTTTCCCAGGGAACTTCACTTTTTCCACAAGGGAGGGAAAAGTTAAAACCACGAGCTTGGGAACCCCGCCTTTTCCCCGTCCCATCCCCCCAGCCGCAAAAAAAAAAGGCTGGGGCCCCCCCCCTTTCCAGTTTGGTTTTGCCCGCGTTTTGCAAACATGAAAAGGAAAAAAAAGAAACGAATTCCGCCTGCGAAGGCCAAACAAATAATTTTTTTAACCCCCCCCAACTTCCCCCCGACCTTTTCCCCTCCAACAGACGCCCCTTCAAAAAACTTTTCCCCACAGATGGAGGCTGTCAGCCCCCCGGGGCCTTTCCCCCCCCTTTAAATTCCTTCCTAGCTGGGGGGCCCCCCGCTTTCCAAAAAAAACCCCTTTGGAAAAAAGCCCTGTTTGGCCCGTTTTTCCAAAATTCCCCGGGGGCACGGGGCAAAACAGTTTGAGGGGAAAATTTGGTACCGTTCAAATTTCCCCTTTAAGGGGCCCCCATGGGCCCCTTTTGGGGCCCCTTCTGTAGAAGGGGGTTCCCCCCTGGGAAAAACTGAAAGGAGAAGTTAGAGCAAATGCCTGAAATCCCCCCGGGGGATATTTGGGAAAAACTTTTTGTTTCCCTTTTCCCATTCGAGACGATCCCCCGGACTGCTTTCCAAAATCCCTTTACCCCAGCAGTTGTTTTACCCCCACTTCCCCTTTTCCAGAAACCCCCAAATTTTCCCCGGGCAAGAAAAATTTGGTTTTCCCGCTCTTGGGGTTTCAGTTACTTTTTTTGCTGGGGGATGCTGCCATTACCCCTTTTTTTGAACCCCTTTTTTACAAAACTCCCCGTTTTTACCAATTTAAGGTAAACCCTTTGCCCAACCCTGTTGCCCAAACTTAAATTTTTAAATCAAAGTGGGAAACAGTGGGCTCCAAGATTCTTTTTTAAAGGTTCCCCCCAGGGGTTTTTTTTTTTTGGTTTTGGAACCCCCTAGCTCAAACTAGCTTGGGTTTTGAAAACACCCAAACCCTTTCCCGGGAAACCCCCCCGCCTTTGGGCCCCATTTCCTGTGGGCCAAAGGTCCCCGTTTTTGGGCCCAGAGCTTTTCCCCCGGCGGGGACAGCTGGAAATCCCTTGACCGTCCCCCTTTTCAAACCTTCCCCGGTTTTTTGGCCCCCAATCCCCCCCCTTTCCCCCCCGTCCCCCCCTTGCTTTTTCCCCCTGGGAGGTTTAATGGATTTTATTCTGCTTTTCCCCCCCCGGCTGACCGGGCCAAACCCCCTTCCCCCCTCAGCCCTTTTGTTTTTCAGTTTCTTTTTCTAAAGGCAAAAATGAAAACCCTCTGCCCGATGTCTTTTGTTTTTTTTCCAGCCAAAATTTCCCCCCTTTCCCCTTTTTTCCCCCCCCAGCTTTCCCAAAAAACCCCTTTTGGGCACATCTGGCGTGGTCCCCCCCCTTTCCTTTGGGGCCTTGTCCCTCGGGTTTTTTCCATGGATTTTGTATCCCCCTTTTTCCCCCTGGGAAGCCTTTTTCCCCTTTTCTGAAGAGCTTTTCCCCATTTTTCCCCTTCCCGACTGTGAATTTTTCCCCGGAATTTTTTTCCCGCTCCAATGCTCAGGCCTTTTCCCCCCCGCTTTGGGGTTCCCCCCGCCCCTTTTTTGTCCCTTAAACAAAAAGCAAGGTCTGGCCCCTTTTTAAACTTAAACCCAAATTTTTTCCTCATTCTTTTCCTTTCCCCCTTTCCCCCTTCTTTTTACCAACCAAACCCCATTCTTCCCCCTGGCCCAACCCCTTTACCTTTTGGGCCCCCCCCCCCTTTAAAAACCAAAGCCTTTTTATTTTCCCCCTTTTGGGTTCCAGAACCCGGACTTTTTGCTCAAACCAGGGGTTTTGCGACTTCAAAGGGGCTTTTTCCCCCGCCTGGTTACCACCCACTTTGTAAAATCAAAATTCCCCCCCCCCCCTTTTTTCCCGGGCCGCTTTTTCCCCAAAATATGTTTTTAAATTCCCGCCCCCGGAAAGTTGCCCCCTGTTTTTTGCAAAGAGCCCCCATGCCCCCCTTTTTATCTTTTTAAATTCCCCAAAACCCGAAACCCCCTGCCCCCAGGGGGTTTCCCCCTGCACACCGCCTCTCTCCCTCCTTTCCCCCTCCCTCCCTGGGTTCAAAACATTTTTTGCTGAAAATTCCCCTTATTCCTTCCCCTTTTTTCCCCAGCCCACAGTTCAAGGCCCTTTGGGGTTTTTATGCGGGAAAGGGCAGCCAACTTCTTTCTGCAGTGAAAATTTTTGTTTTGGAGGTAAGCTCCAAAAAACCGGGCCCCCCCCGCCCGTTTTTGGGATTTTTTTTTTGCAAAAACTTGGGGCCCCAGGAAAATTCACTTTCACCCTTCTGCCCCCCTTTTTTGTTCCCCGGGGGCTGGTTTTTTTGGGAGCGACCAAATTTTCCGGCCCTGGTTTCCCCCCCCTTTTCCTGGCCTTGGCCTGGGGTTTGAAAAGTGGGGGGGCCGTTTTTTGCCCCATCCACCCGGGCAAAACTCCTTTGGTTTTTTCCCCATTGGTTTTTTTTTCCCCCCGCTGGAAAAAAAAGAAAAACCCCCCTCGAAAGCTGCTTTCCTTTTTTCCCCGGATTTTTCCCCGCTTTGGGGAAAAAAGGAAAACCTTTTTAACCTGGGTTTCCAAAACCCGGACTGGCTTTTGCTCAAGCTGTTTTTTCCCCCCGGGACATTTTCCCCCTTTTCCAGCTGTTTTTTTTGGAAATCTTTTTTCCCTGCTTGCCCCGGGCCCGCACAAAAACTGCTTTTAAGAGAATCCACTTTTTTTTTAAAGGGTTTCTCCTTTTTCCCCCGTGCCCCCCCCTTTTCACTTTTCTTTTTTTTTCCCCGGCCCCCTTTTTTGAAAAACCTTTGGGGTTTCAAACTGTCCCTTTTTTTGCAGGAAAAACCCCCGTGCTTTTGGGTCTAATTCCCCACCCTTTTTTTTTAGAATAATTTTTTTTTTCCTAAATTTTCCCCCTTTTACATTTTGTCCCCTTTTTCCCGGGGTCCCTTTTTTGAAATTTTTGGGCCCGCCCAAATCCCTTCCCTTTTTGGATTCCCAAACCTTTTTAATTTTTGGGTTTTTTTCCCCCTTTTTTTGTTATATTTACTTTTTTAAAAAACCCCCCGCAAATCCCCGCCCCCCCAAAAGAAGCCCAAAGGAAAACCCATGAAAAAAACCCCCTTTTCTCCGACCCGGGCAATTCCCCCCTTTCATCAAAGCTACTCCCCCCCTTTGCCCCCGCTGAACTGGGGTTTTCCCCCCGGGGCAAAACCTTTTCTTTTTAGCTCTGAAAACAAGTGAACTTTTTCCCGCTGTTCCCCCCGGGCCCTTCCAAATTCCCCCGAAATTTTGGGAAAAAAAACCCGCATCCCGGGCCCCTTTTTTTTTCTTTTTTCCCCCAAGTTCCCCAAAGCTCCCCCAACCCACGCCGGCCCCTTTTTTAAAACAATTTTTCCCGACCCCCCCTTTACCCGCAAAACCCCGGGGAGACGTGGAATAAATGCAAAAACCGTTTCCCCCCCTTTTAGAGAAAACCCCTTAAAATGGGGGGGCAGAAAATTTTTGTTCCCGTTTCCCCCGTCTGGACCCCGTTGGCTTTTTGGTTTTAAACCTTTTTTTCCCGAAAACCCCACAGGGAAACTTTTTCTTTTCCCAGCTGTGTTTTTCCAGATGAATAAAGCACCCGCCTTTTTCCCGTGAAATTTTCCCTTTTCCAAATTCTGACTTTTTGCAGAAAGAAAAGTTTTTTAAATGGGGTTTGTTTTATCTTCTATCCGGGAATTTTGGGCCCCTCCCCCCCCTGCCAGGAAAAAAAAACCGATTGGCCTTTTATTAAAATTTGGGGATGTTTTCCCCCGAGCCTTTCCTTTTTTTTTTCCTTTTTTAGCATTTTAAAAATCCTTTCCCGATCTGCCCCGGTTTTTCCTGGGCCAAATAAAAAAAGCTCAAAAAAACCTTTCCTTGAGAGTCTTTTTGTTAAAAAGATTTTTCCCCCGGAATTTTAATTTTTACTGATGCCCCGGGGTTTTTTTCTTTAAAACAAACCCCCGTTTTTTCACCATTCTCTTTGGCCTTTTTTCCTTTCCCCCTTTTCCGCCCCTCCTCCCCCCCTCTTTCCTTAACTTGGGTGAAAAACCCCCCAAAACCCCCTCCTTTTCCCTTTTCCCCTTCCCCTTTTTTTTTAAAGTTTAATCCTTTTTTTCCCCATTTTTTTCCTTTTTTTTTTTCCACGATCTTTTTCCAAAGCCCCCCTGGGAAAAAAAGAAAACCCCTTTTTTTCCCCCTAGTTTTAAATTTTTTTGTTGAAAAAACAAACTTTGGAAAATCTTTTCACCCAAACCCAAAAAACTGGGCCCTTTGGGGGTTAAAAATGTTTCCCTTGAGGTCCCCCTTTCCCCTTTTTTCCCTTTTTTCCAATTCTAGAATTTTTCCTTTTTTTCCCCGCAGATCCCCCTTTCCCCCGCCAATTTAAAATGGCCCCCCCAACCCCCTTTTTTCCCAAGGATTTTGTTCCGGTTGGGGGGCCCCCTTTCAAACCCCCCGCCCCCCCCCTTTCCCGGAGAACCCCCCCACCTTCCCCCCTTTTTTAGGGGGAAAAAGAAAAAACCTCCCTTTTTTTTTTGATCAAAAAAATTTTTTTTTTAAAATTTTCCCCCTTTTTTTTTACCCTCCTTCCCCTCCCTAGCTTCTTTTTTTCCCCCAAAAATTTTTCCCCCAAATGGCCCCATTCCCCGCTTCCCCAACCCCCTTGCCAAGCATACCTGGCCTTTTTATTTTTTCCGCTTTTTGTGGGGTGCCCTCCAAAACTCACTGAAAACCCGGATTCCCCAGCTGGGTTCCCTTCCCCCTCCCTTTCTAACCCCCCAATGCCGGGGCCCCACTCCCCCTCCCTAATTTTCTGGTGGGTGAACCAAAACCGTCCCCTTGGGCCCCCCCCTTTGGCCCCCCAAAAAAGCCCCCTCCAGAGAGGCCATTGGGCCCCCCCCCCCCTTCAACCCTTTTTCCCTTTTTGGGCGAACATCTTCCCCGTAGGAATTTAAGAACCCCCCCCTGGGGTAGGGTTTCCCTTGTCCCTGGCCCCTGCAGGGCCCTTTTTCCCGCGCCTCCCGTCCTGGTTTTAAATTTTTTGGGGTTTTTTTCCCCCATCCCTTTTTTCCCCCACAGAGCCGGGGTTCCCCCCAGCCAGGGTGGCCCCCAAGCGGGGACCTTCCCCCCGTTTGGCTCCCCCCCCTTCCCCCCGTCCCGCAGGAAACTTTTTGGCCCCCCAGGGCCCAACGGCCCGGGGCCCCCCCCTTCCTTTTTTCCCCCCAAAAACCCCCCCCTTCCCCTGTCCATCCCCCCTTTTCCCAAGGCCCCCCCTCCCATCTTCAGCTTTGGGGGTTTTTTTTTTTTCCCGCTGGTCCCCCATCCCGCCCCGAAGGGTTTGGGCCCCACAAAAAGGCCCCTTCTTTTTTTTTTTTCCCCCCCCTGTTTCTTTTTCCCCTTTTTCCTTCCCTTTTTCCCTTTCCCTCCTGTTTTTTTTTCCCGCTCCCCGTATCCCGGGCCCCGGGGGGTTTTTCCCCTTTTTTTGTTCCCTTTTTTTTCCTTTTAGGGGTTTTTTTTAAAAACAAAAACCCGGAACCCTAATGGGAAAAAAAAAATTTTTTTTAAATTTTTAAAAACAAATTTTTTTTTTTCCCCTTTTTTTTCAATTTTTCCCTTTTTAAAATTCCCAAAAATGATGTTTTGGGAGAAAAGAACCCCCTTTTAAATGAGAAAACAAAAGTTTTTTTTTAAAAAAATTTTTTTTTTTTTTTTTTCCTGAAGGCCCGGGAAAATTTAAATTTTTCCCCCAAAAAAAAAAAAATCGCAGTAACCTTTTTAAAATTTTATTAAAGGCCCCCACAGATTTTCAATTTTTTTCCTTTCCCCATCCTCAGCAAGGGGCTTTCCCCGAGGTTTTCCCAAAGGGGGGGGGATTATTCCCCTATTGGGGGAAAAACCAACCCCCCAAAACCCCAACCCCCCCCCCTATTAATTTTAAGGGAGCCGCATTTTGAATTTTTTGGGGTAGACCCCTTCTATGAAAAAAAAATTTAAAATAAAAAAAAACCCGACCCCTAACCTTTAAAATCAAAAAAGAAAAAAACAAAAAAAACACATAATATAAAAAATAAAAAATATGTGTTCCCCTTTTTAAAAGGGGGGGGGGGGGTGGTAAAGTTTTTTTCCCATGCAAAATTTTATATGTGGGGACCGCTTTCCCCCCCACAAAAATGAACCCGGGGTGGGACATGAAGGGGGCCCCCCATTTTTTTAAGTTTTTTGACAAGTTTTTTTAATGTTCCAAATTTAAAAAAGGGGTAAAAAATACAAAAAACCAGAAATTTTAAAATCGGAAAAAAAATTTTTGGTCCAAAACATTTTTTACAAAAAAATTTTAAATTTTAAGCCGCGGAAAAGGACCCAAAAAAGAGAAACGGAAAAAGTTTTTAAATTTTTAAATTTAAACCAAGGGTTTTTCAGAATTTAGTGCTTTTTTGGGAATTTTTAAAAAACATTTAAAAAGCAAAAGGGGAAAAAAAAATTTTTCCTTTGGGTAAATTTTAAATTTTAAGAAAACATAAACAATCTAGTTTAATAATCAATCAAAATCCAAAAAACCCACCCGCTTTTAAACCCCCCCCCGCCCTTTTAAAAAACTTCCCCTACGCAAAAAAAATTGGGGAAAAAAGGCCCAACGACCTTTATTTTGTGGGGGGGAAACCTTTCCCCCAAAACACATTCACCAAAAAAAATACCCAAAACCCTTTTCCCCTTTCGAAAAACAACCCCCTTTTAAAACTTTTTGAAACAACATTACCCCCCCTAAATTTAAAACCCACCCAACCCCCTGCCCCAAAAAAAAAATTTCCCCACCTATAAACCCCCCTCAACAAATCAATCCCCCTCCCCCCCTCTCCTTTTCTTTACTTTTTCCCTTTCTTTTTCTCCCCGGTTTTTCCCCTTCCCCCATCCCCCCCTCCCCCCCCACCCCCCCCCCCCCCCTCTCTCCCCCCCCCCTTCCCCCCCCCCCCCCCCTCTCCCCCCCCCCCCCCAACCCCCCCCCCCCAAACCCGGCCCCCAAACCTTTCCCAAAAATGACAATTTTTTCCCCCCCCTTTTAGCCCCCTTCCTTTTTCCCCCCCCAGCTTTTTCCTCCAGGGGGGACCCCCCCTGGGGTTTTTCCCCTGGGTTTTTCCCGGGTGGTCCCCGCCAAAAAAGGGTTCCTCGCGATGTTCCTTTAAACATCCCCCATCCCCTTTTCCCCCGGAACCCTTTTCCCGCCATCTTTTTTTCTCCGACCGTTCACCTGCCAAAACCCCTTTTTTGGGAAAAAAAAAATAAGATTAAAAAAAATAAAAAAAATTTTTTTTTTTTGGGGGGTTTTAATTTTTTTTTAAAAGAAAAAAAAAAGGGGGGGGGAATTTAAGGGGGGGTGGTTAAGGGGGTTGGGGGGGTTTTAACCCAAAATAAAAATTCCCAAAAAAAGGGGGTTTCCCGAAATGTTTTGGGTGTGGGTTTTTTTTTTGTGGTTTTTGGGGTTTTTTTGGGGTGTGTGTGGGGGTTTTTGTGGGTTTGTGGTGTGTTTTGTGGTGGGGTTTTTGTGGTGGGGTGGGTTGTGTTTGTGTTTTGGGGGGTTGTGATGGTTTTTTGGTGTGGTTTTGGGGTTTTTTGGGGGTGGGTTTTGGGGGGTGTTTGTGGTTTGGTGGTGTGTGGTGTTGTGTGTGGGGTGGGCCCCTGGGGGTGCATGGGGTGATGCATACAATTTATGCATGCATGCCCTTTTGGTTGTAAAACTTTCCCCTGTTTTTTTAAGATTGTGTGGGAAAATATGGGTGGGAAATTTTGTGTGTTTTTTGGGGAAAAAAAAAAAAAAAAATTTTTTTTCCCAAAAAAAACTTTGTCAAAAAACCCAAAAAAATTAAGTTAAAAAAAAACATGAAAATTTAAAAAAAACAAAAAACTAAAAGGGGGGGAAATGGAACAAAAAAGGAAAAAAATCGGGGGACAACCCAAACCCCCAAAAAAAAAAAAAAACAAAAAAAAAAGAAAAAGGGAAAAAGAATGAAAAATTTTTTAAAACAACCCAAAAAAACCCCCAAAAAAAGAAAAAGGGAAAAAAACATACACACACCAAAAAACCCCAAAAACCCAAAAAAACTCCAAATCCCCCAAACCAAACCCCCCATCTTTAAACCCCCCCTCCCGAGCTTTCCCCTACAAGGCCAACTTGGGGGTTCGCAAACTCCCCCCTCTCGGTTCCCCCCTCCCCCCCACCCCGGCCAGGGGCTCCCTCCCAGCTTGGGGTCCATTGCCCCCCCCCCAAAGTCCATTTTTCCAGTTTTCTCCCTGCAAAGGGCCGGGCCCAAACTTTCCCCCCCCATCCCCCCACCCCCCAGCAAAAACCCCCCAGCCCGACGCTTCCAAACTTTGGACCCAAACCCCCGGGAGGTGGGGTTGTGGTTTAACATCCCCCCCTCCCGCCACCATTAGCCTTAAAACAAAATTAAATCAAAAATTGTTTTTGGGGGAAAAAAAAACTTTTTAGGGGTTTTTTTTGAGGTTTTTTTTTTTTGGGGGGGGGGTTTTGGTTTGGGGATAAGGGGGCCCAAAAATTCCCCCTTTTGGGGGAAAGGGGTTTGGGGGATGGGAAGGGGTTTTTGGGGGTGGGGGAAAGGGGGGAGTTTCCCCGCTAAAAAAATTTTTTTTAAAAAAGTTGGTTTTTTTTTTATAAGTTTTTGGGGGCCCCCAAAAAAGGGAAATTTAAAGACCTTTTTAAAAAAAAGCCAAAAAAACCCAAAAAAAACAAAACCCGAAAAAAAACAAAAAAAAACAAACAAAGAAACAGAAAAACAAAAACCCAAACAGAAAAAAAAAATGAAAAAAAAACAACCAAAAAAACAGAAAAAAACAAAAAAAAAACAAAAAAAAATGGAAAAAAAACAACAAAGAAACAGAAAACCCCCAAAAAAAAAAACAGAAAACCCAAAAAAAAAACAAACAAAGAAAAAAGAAAAAACAACAAGCAGAAACAATGAAAAAAAACAACAAAGAACCAGAAACACACAAGGCAGAAAAAAATGAAAAACCTCAAAAAAAAAAAACAGAAAAAACAAAAAACAAAAGAAACAATGAAAAAAAACAAACAAAAAACAGAAACACAACCCCCAACCCGAAAACAAAAGAAAAAACAAAAAAAAGAAAACAAAAAAAACCCCAACAACAAAAAACCAAAAGAAAAAAAAACAACAAAAAAAAAAACCCGAAAAAACAAACAACCAAAAAAAACAATGAAAAAAACAACAAAGAAAAAAGAAACACAACAAGCAGAAACAAAAGAAAACACAAACCCCAAAAAAAACAGAAAAAACAACAAAACCCCGAAACAAAGAAAACCCCAACAAAGAAAAAGGAAAAAAAAAAAACAAAAAAACAATTTAAAAAACCCCCAAAAAAGCCAAAAAAAACCAAAGGGAAAAAACAACAAAGAAAAAAAAAAAAAACAACAAGCAAAAAAAATGAAAAAAACAAACAAAAAAAAAACAGAAAAACACAACACAAAAAACAAAAAAAATGAAAAAAAACAACAAAAAAAACCCAAAAAAACAAAAAAGCAAAAAACAAAAGAAAAAAAACAACAAAAAAAACAAAAAACACAAAAACAGAAACCCAAAGAAAAAACACAACAAAGAAACAGAAACCCCAAAACACAAGAAAACAATTAAAAAACAACCAAAAAAAACCCGAAAAAAACAAAAAGCGAAAAAAGAAAAAAACCCCCAACCCAAAAAAAAAAAACAAAAAAACACAACAAAACAAAAAAAAAAACCCCCCAACAAAAGAAAAAAGAAACACAACAAGCAAAAAAAAAAGAAAAAACAAACCCAAAAAAAACAGAAACACAACAAAAAAAAAACAATGAAAAAAACCAAAAACCAAAAAAGAAAACCCGAAACACCCAAAAAAGCAGAAACCCAAAAAAAAACACAACCCAAAAAAAAAAAAAACACAACCCAAAGAAAAAAAAAGAAAAACCCAACAAAGAAACCCAAAAACACAACACAACAGAAACAAAGAAAAACCCCAACCCAAAAAAAACAAAAAACACAACAAGGGAAAAAAAACCCAAAAAAAAAACAACAAAAAGAAAAAAGAAACCCCAACAAGCAGGGAAAAAAAAAAAAACCAAAAAAAGAAACAGAAAAAACCAAAAAAACCCAAAGGGAAAAAAAAGAAAAACACCCCAAAAAAAAGAAAAAGAAAACCCCCCAAAAAAGCAGAAAAACCCAAAAAAAAAAACCCCAACAAAACCCGAAGCAAAAAAAAACCCAAAAAACCAAAAAAAAAACAAACAAAAAAAACCCAACCCAAAAAAACAAAAAAACCCCAAACCCCAAACAAAACAAAACGAAAAAAACCCCAAAAAAAAAAAAAAACCAAAAAAACAAAAACAACACAAAAAACCCCAAAAAAAAGTTTCTCAGCCACCCCAAATCACGCCTATAAACTAAAAAAACCCCCTCTTTAAAAAAAACACCCTTTTCAGATTTCCAAAATCAAATTTTTCAGTTTAATGCCCCCAACAAAAAACAAAATTGATTGGGTTTAAAATTTAAAGGTTTTTAAAGTAACAGTCCCGTTCCCCGGGGGATCTAAATTCCCCTGAAAAATTAAAAGCGTCAGAAAAAAGATGCCTTTTTTTTTTAAATCTCTTTATCCAAACATCCCCTTACAACAAATGGAACCCGGGAAAAACCCCCAAAAGGTTTTTAAATAATAATAGCAAACACCAGCAATTAAAAATTCAAAAAGCAAAACAAACCCCGCAAAAAGCAAAAAAGTAGTTTTTAAACCCGCAAACCCAAACAAAAGCCAAAGGGGGCCTTTCCAACTATTAACTCCCCTTTTTAAAATTTTTAAAAACCCTGGAAAAATTTTTAAAGAAAATTGAACAAAGGGTTTTTTTTTTTTTCCCGAATTAAACTTTTTTTTTTCCACAAGTAAATTTTAAAAAAAAAACCCGAATGGCCCAAAAAGTTTAAGGGTTTTTTTTTTTTTTTTTTTTTTTTTGTATTTGGTTTTCCAAAATCTTTTTTTAAAACACTGGAAAAAAAATTTAAAAAAACAAATTTTTGGGGCCCCCCTAAAAAGTAAAATTTTTGGGAAGAACTTTTTTTAAAGCCACAACATTTATTCCTAATTTTTTTTAAAAAAAATTTAAAAAAAAAAAGAAAAAAAACCCAAAAAAAAAAAACTCCCTTAACAATTTAAAAAGGGCCAAAAAAAAAACCCAAAAAAAATCACAGCAGCAGTAAAACCCAAAAAACAAAATCCAAAACCACCAAAAAAACAACACTCACCAAAAAAATCAAACCCTTTTTAAAAAAAAAAAAACCCCCCAAAAAAACCCCCCCCAAAACCCAAAAAAACACCCTTCCTTTCTTTGGGGCGACTCCCCCCCCCATACTCGTCGTCCCTCCCCGGAAAAAAAACCCCCCCCGGGGGCCCCATCCCCCCCCCCCCCCCGCTGAGGGACTGGGGCCCGGTTTTTTCCCCCCGAGGAAAAAGGAAAAGGGTTGGAAAAGCTTCCCGGGCCCGGGGACCCCCGGAGGGGGGCCGGGGTTGAAAAAACCCAAAAAAAAGTCCGGGCCCCCTCGGCCCCCCGCTTTTGGGCCCCTTGGGGGTTCCCCTTTTGGTTTTTATCACTTTTCCCCAAACCCTGGCCCGCCCCCTTTCCTCCACCCCAGGACGCAGGGGGGGTTTTTTTGGGGTTTTCCCCCGGCCCCTCCCCCGCCCCAGCCACCCTTTTTCCCTCCCCCCCCAAAAATTTCCCCTTTTTCCCTCCCCCTCGTTTGGGTTTCCGTTTTCCCCCAGGGTCCCCTTTAACCCCCCCCCTGTTTTTAAAGGGCCCCGGCCCCCGCTTTTTTTTCTTTTGAGGGCGTGGTGCCCCGGGGGGGGTCCGGGCCCGGGCCCCCCCGGGGAGGCTTTTCCCGGCCTCCATCCCCGCTCCCCGCCCGGGAAAATTTTTTCCAGGGGTTTTCCCGTTTTCCCGGGGGAAAGCGTTCGGGCGGGCCCCGGAGGCCCCTTTTTCCCCTTTTTTTTTAAGGGGAAAACTCCAAACCCCCGGGGACAAGGAAGTTTTGTTTTGGGTTTTTTTAAAAATTTGGTTTTTTATTTGGGTTAAAAGGTTTTTTTTTTTACAAGCTAGTTTTTGGTTTTTCGCTGGGTAAGGGGGGGGGAATTTTGGGGGTGAAAAAATTTTTTGAATTTTTATTTTGTTATCCCCAAAAATTTTAAAAAAGAAATTTTTTAATTTTTAATTTTGGTTTTATGTTTTTCCCCTTTTCTTTTTGGGCAATTAAAAACTGGGAAAAAGGGAAAAAAAAAAAAAAAAGCACTGAATTTAAAAAAGTAAGATTTAAAAAAAAAAAACCCAAAAAGAAAAAGGGGAAAATTTTTTTAAAAATCCAAATTTTGGAAAAAAACAATTTTTTTTTTTTTTAATTTTTTTACATGGAAAAAAAAATTCAAACAACAGAAACAAAACAAAAAAGGAAAAACAACAGAATCAAAAACCAAAAAAAAAAAGCTTAAAAAAACCCACCCTAAAAAAAAAAACTGAAACCAAAAAACAAAAAACCCGAATTTAAAACAAAGCTTTCAGTAAAAAAAATTATCATTGATCAATAGTAAAAAAACCAAAGGGAAAAACCAAACAAAAAAAAAAAAATTTTTTTAAAAAAAAAAAAAAAAGAACCCTTTTCGGAAACGGAAAACCCAAGAAGGGGAAAAATTTTTTAAAACCAACAACCAAAAAAAAATTGCCGTTAAAGGTTTTTTTTACAACTTTTTCCCCAAAAAGGCAAAAAAATTGATACAGTTTTAAAAAAAACCTTTATTTTTTGGGTTTTCTTTCCAAAAACAAAAGACACCCAAACCCCAAACTTCCCCTTAAAAAAAACATTCCCCTTTAAAATTTAAATCCCCCAAAAAAAAAAAAAATTTGTTTTTAGGCCAAAAAAATTTTTTTCCCCCCGCACAACCCAAAAAAAAAAAAAAACCCAAAAAAAAACCCCAAAACCCAAAAAAAACCCCAAAACACCCCAACCCCAAACCCACCCACAACACAAAACACCAACACACACCCCCAAAAACACACAACACACACAACACTAAAAAGAAATAAAACGTTAAAAAAAACCCTTTCCCAAAAATCAAAACCTCCCAGGCTAAAACAAAATTAAAAAAAATCACCCCCAAATTGCCACATTTTCCTTCCCAAAATTTAGATTTGAGAAACCCAAAAGTTGGGAAAAAGATCTTAAAAAAAAAATTTTTTCACAGTTTAATTCATGCCCGTTTTTCCTTTTTTTTTTTCCCGGGGAAATGCCGTTTTTCCCCAAAATTTTTGGACTTTTTTTTTTTTTTTTCCCTTTAAATTTTTTAAAATTTTATGGGCCCTTTTCCCCCCCCTTCCCAAAGGGGGCTTTACCAAACAAAAAAAAAAAAAAAAAGCAGCCCCCCCTTTAAAATTGAATTAAGCAAATTTAAATTTTGAAATTGGGGGTTTTTGGGAAAATTTCCCGGCCCAAACCGATATTCCAAATAGGCCTCCCCTTTTCTTTTTATTTCCCCTTGGTTTTTTTTTTTTTTTTTTTAAAAAAAATTTTTTTAATTACCCTTAAATTTAAAAAAAATCATCCTTTTAAACCTCCGCAAAAAAAAAAAAAAAAAAAATGATAAAAAAAAAACCTGAAAGGGAGTTAAACAAGAAAAACCCTTTCCTTTAAAAAAATTTTAACCCCCGGGAACCCAAAAAAATTCCCCCCCTTTTAAACTAGAAAAAAAAACACCACTTGGAAAAAAGCCCAACCCGCAGCCCGCAACCCTCAAAAAAAAAAAAAAAAAACAAAAAAAAAAATTTTTTCTTACTACAAATTTTTTCATTTTTTGTCGAAAATATGGTTTTAAAAAAAACACAAACCCCCCAAAAATGCATTGTAATTTTGGTAAAGCAAAAAACCTAAAAAACCCAAAAACACATAAAATAACAAACCAAACCAAAAGCAAACCCAAAACACAACCCGCAAAAACCCGAAAAAGGGAGGGAGGCAGGACCAAACACACAAACCACACCACACACACACACCCCCACAACCCCACACACAACCCCACACACAAAACCACCCCCCAAAAACCCCCAAACCAAAACACAAAAACAAACAATGCAAACAAAACACATTCACACACCCATGCAAAAATACACAAAAAAACCAACCCCAAAAAGGGAAAAAAAAAGAAAGAAAAAGGGGGAAAAAAGGGAAAAAAAAAACCCAAACTACTAAAACAAAAACACCAAAAAAACAAAGCCAGTAAATTTTTAAAAAATTTTTGTTTTTCCCCCCATTTTCCCCCCTTTTTTTTCCCCCTCCCCCCCCCCCCCCCCCCCCCCCCCCAAATGCCCCCCATTACACAAACCCAAATCCCCAAAAACCCCAGAACCCCCCACACACTCCCCCCAAAAACAAAGCAGACACACCTCCAACCCCAAGCACCCAAAATCACTTTACTCCCCCCCCACCCTCACCCACTTCACCCTAAACTCCCCCAACTCACCCCACCAAATCTTTACACAAACCCCCTCACACACACACACCACAAACACACACAACCCACACCACCCCCAAAACACACCACAACCACCACAAACACACCCCCACACCAACACATTTTCCACTCCCCCAAAACACAACTCAAACCAAACAAACACACAAACCACAACACACATTTCAAGCCCCCAAAACCCCACGCAAAACACACACACACAAAAACCACAACCAACAACACCAACACACCAACACACACACACACCCCCCACCACCCCACAACACACACACACCATGAAAAGAAAAACATTTCCCTGTTAAATTAAAATTTAAACAAAACAAAACCCCAAAAAAAAAAAAGCAGTTGGGGGGTTTTAAAGGCAAAAAAAATAAATTTTTTTAAAAAAAAAAACGATTAACAAAAAACCCCTTTGTTTTTTTGCCCGGGGAAAAAATTAGCCAAAAGGTTAATTTTCCCCTTTTTAAAAAATAACCCAAACCCCCCCCCAGAAAGGAAAAAAAATTTTAAACCCAAACCATGTCCTTTTTTTTTAAAAAACTCCCTAAATAAAAAGAAAAAAAAAAAAACCCTTTTAATTTTAAAAAAAAAACCAGAAGAAAAGAAAAACCGGAAAAAAAAAAACCTTTCCCTTGCAAAACAATTTTTTTTTTCTCTCCCACAATTTTCCTTTTTGAAATCAAATCCCCCATGCAAAAAAAACCCCACTTTCATTTTCCCTTTTAAAATTTCCCTTTTTTTCCCCCTTTTTTTTCAAAAAAAATTCCCCGACCCAAAATAAAAAAAAGTAGAAAAAAATTTTTTCTAGTGGAACAGTTGGGGGTTTTTTTTAAGGGCCCTTCCCCCCCCAAATCGGGGCTGTTTTCAGGCCAATTTAAAAATTTCCACCTTCCGGGTGGCCCCAAGGCCGCAAACCCCAAATGGCGGAGAGAGAAAAGAGGGGCCCGCCAGAAGTACTTGATTACCTTTTTTTTCCCCCTTTTAAAAGGAAAGGGGCCCTTTTCCCTTTACCTCCTTTTTGGGCCCCGGAAAATGGGAACCTTCCCCTTTAAACTATCCTCCCCCCTTTCTGATAAACCTTTTTTCCCTGGGGTTTTTCCCTTTGGTCCTTCCCCCTCCCCTCCCTCACCCCTCGTTTCCCCACCTTGTCCCCCCCCTTTTTTCTGCCGCCTTTTCTGGGAAAAAAAAAAAAAAATCAAAAAAATTAAAAAAACCCCCGTTTGCTGGTTTTTTTGTTCCTTTTGCCCCCCACCCCGGAAAAAAAATTTAATTAAAAATTTTGCGGGTTTTCCTTTTTCCCCGAAAAACCCCACCCCTCGGAAAACCTTCCCCGCCCTTCCCCCCCCCCCATGCCCTTGGAAAGGGCCCCGGTTTCAAAATTTGTCCCCCCCCCCACTCCCCCTATTCTCTCGATCACTTTCCCCCCTCGTGGTCCCCCCCCCGGGCGCGTGGGGGGGGGGGAGGGAAAAAACCCCCCCCCCCCAGTTTTGGGCCCGGCCCCGCCCCTTTTGTTTTTTCCCCGGGGGTGGGGGGCACCCCGAAGGCCCCGTCCCCCTCCCCCGGGGTCCCCTTTTTAAACCCTTTTTTTTTTTTGGGGTTTTTGGCCCTTTTTTCGAACGGTTTTTTTCGCGGGGTCCTTCCCTCTTCCCGAGGAGGAAATTTGGTTTTTGGAAAAACGCAGGGAATTTTTTTTTCCCCCCATTTTTTCCAAAATTTTCCTCCCCTTTCCAGTTTTTTTCAGGGTGTTCTTCCAGAAATTTGGGGCCTTTTTTTTGCCTGAAAAGCTTGTTTTTTTTCGCTTTTCCCCCCCCTTGTCTTCCCCGGGTTTTTGCCCCCCCAGAGGTTTTTTTTGGTCCCCCGTCCCCTTTTTGGGGTTTCCCCCCCCCCGGCCTTTTTTTCCCCGTCCGAAAGTAAATTGTTGCTGGATAGGCCCGGGGTCCTTTTTTTATTTTTCCCCCTTTTCCCCTTTCCCTTTTGCTTTTTGTGGGGTCCCCGGTTTTTTGCTCGCTCCCTTTTTGCCCCCCGAGGGCCCCCGGTTTTTTCAGATTTTCTAGGGAGGCCCCCCCAAGGGCCCCCCCCCAAAAATTTTTTGAGGGTTTTCTCTTTTAAAATTTAGAAGCAAGGGGGTTTTTTCGCTGTCTTGCAGCTTGCTTTGAAGGCCCCCGCCCCCCTTTAAATTTTCCCCCTGCCCTTTAAACTTTTTTTTTTCCTTTTCCTTTTTGGCCCAAAAAAAACTTTTAGGCCCCAAAAATTTTCCTTCTTTTTCCGTAAAAAAAAAACCCCCCCCACCCACAAAAACAGTTTTTTTAAAAAAAAACAAAAAAAGGGGGTTAAAACACCCCGGGGTGGCCCAAAAATTGAGGTAAAGCTTTGGCTGAACCCCAACCCCGGCCCCCCAAAAAAGGGGGGGTTTTTTTTTTTAAACCCATTTCCCCCACATTAAAAAAAAAACGACTAAATTCCCCAAAATTTTTGGGCCCAAATTTTTGGAAAAACAATGAAATTGCAAACAAATAATTTTAAAAAAATACCAAAAAAAAAACCACAATTCCGAACCCAAAAAAAAACTAAAAAAAGAAAAAAAAAAACCCCCAAAAAAAATTCCCCAAAAGGAAGAAAAAACCCCTTTCCCCTT
>JASPKP010000353.1:0-5000 GCA_030674155.1 Stramonita haemastoma
GTGTGTGTGTGCTAGTTTCCTTTTGCACGTCATTACCCTTGCATCTTTAGCAATAAGTCATCTCTTTCAGAATGGCTTACCATAAACAAAGACACTTGATGTTGGTAACAGCTTGCATCTTTTTTTTTTCTCTTCTAATGAGTTAAAGAGAACACTCTGATTCTGTGCAAAGACTGTAATATTTACTGAAGTGAACAATGGCTAGTATACAGTGCGCGCATTATATAACTTGTAGTGAACACTGACTAGTGTACTTTGCATGCGTTATGTAATTTGTAGTGAACAATGTTACAATACAGTGCATACATTTTTTAGAGTGAGAATCCTGGGTCTGTTATGATTAAACACTTAGAATATATATTAAACAGACCCCCCCCCCCAAAAAAAAAAAAAGAAAAAAAAAAAAAGAAAAAGAAAACAACATCCATCAACTTCTGCAGAGCATAGAATTGGCTGACCAAAAAAAAAAAGAGGAAAGTAAGCTGGGGTCCAGGAGCCGCTTAGGCCCCGGTGGGGTGCAGGGGCAAAGCCCTGCTGGGTGGTCCAGGGGGGCAAAGCACCCCAGCCGAAAATTATTTTTAGCATTTTAAGGCAATTTGGAGGCCTCTCCAGGCAACATTTTGAGCAATGTGGAGGCATGTGTGTGTGTGTGTGTGTGTGGAGTGAGAGACAGAGACAGAGAGAGAGACAGACTCAGACGTTTAGACCTTCCATAAAGAACCACCAGAGTATGTCAAACTTGTTTTAAAAAGATCTATTCTGGGTAGCCGTGTGTATGACTATGATGGTTAATGGAAAACATAGAGAGAGAGAGAATGAATGAATGAATAATCTTTATTTTTCAAGGGTAACAGAGTAAGTAAGCATTACATACTTTTTTTCATCCGGCCCTTGCCCTGATCAGGGAATAAAGCTAAGAAACCCCCTCCCTACCCCTACATACCAGCATCACCACCAGCAGCAGTTCAACCAATATTAAAAAAAAAAGAAAACAGAATACATTCAACAAAACGCATCATCCTAACTGGATACACTGATAATTATTTAAACAAAAAATAACATAGCAAAAAATATTAAAAAATAGCAAATATTCAGGACCATAAAACAGAAGGCATTACAAATCTATAATGCATGAGTGTGTGTGTGTGTGTGTGTGTGTGTGTGTGTGTGTGTGTGTGTGTGTGTGTGTGTGTGTGTGTGTGTGTGTGTGTGTGTGTGTGTAAGCGGGAAAACAAGAGAGAGAGAGAGAGAGAGAGAGAGAGAGAGAGAGGAGAGAGAGAGAGAGAGAAGAGAGAGAGAGAGAGAGAGAGAGAGATGAATGAATGAATGAATGAATGAATGAATAATCTTTGAATGAATAATCTTTATTTTTCAAGGGTTACAGAGTAAGCATTACATACTTTTTTTCATCCGGCCCTTGCCCTGATCAGGGAATAAACTATAAGCTAAGAAACCCCCTCCCTACCCCTACATACCAGCATCACCACCAACAGCAGTTCAACAAATATTTTAAAAGAAGAAAACGGGATACATTCAACAAAACGCGTCATCCTAACTGGATACACTGATAACTATTTAAAAAAACGTGTGTGTGTGTGTGTGTGTGTGTGTGTGTGTGTGTGTGGTGTGTGTGTGTGTGTGTGTGTGTAAGCGGGAAAAACAAGCAAAGTAGGCATAAAAGGGAAAAAAAAAACACATAAAAACCCTAGTTTAAACACAAAAAGCTACATGAAAACATTTCTATATATTCAAATGGTAAGAACACAATTTGAATCCAACTTAACAACCAAAACACTCCTCTCCATAATAAGTCTAGGATAGAATATGTGAAGGTGGAAGTTGGAAGGGAAGGGAAGGGAAAGGAAAGGAGAGAGAGAGAGAGAGAGAGGAGAGAGAGAGAGAGAGAGAGAGAGAGAGAGAGAGAGAGAGAGAGAGAGAGAGAGAGAAAGAGACAGAGACAGACAGAGGCAGAGACAGACAGACTGACAGACAGGCAGACAGACAAAAACAGTGGCTGAGAGAAATGAGGACATAAACATCCAGCAACTATTTGCAGAATTTTAAAAAAAAAAGGGGGGGGGGGATCATGTGTGTATGTAGCCATGCCTATGTCTGCCTGTTTATGTACACTTGTTCTGTTTCTCATTTTCTGAAGAAGCTGGATAATGTTTTCTTCCCTGGTTGGATGTCCTGAGTGTTGTCCACAGCAGTATTTTTCCCTGTATCAGTCTGCAAGAGTTGTATTCCCGCGGATGGAATTGATCACCTTGTGTTTTGCCGTTTGCAAATATTGAAATAGGCCTAGTCTTCAAGCCCTCTGTGGCCACGGTACTGACAAGTTTCGCAAAACGCTTTGCCTGCAGCATCCAGTTTGCCAATGTGCTCGCCAATCCGCACACTTCGACTCCCAACTTAACCTTGACTCCACCATCCACCCACTTCCATTTCCATGCATTTTTGCATCCTCTGTCGTCATAAGCATGAGTCCGATCGACGATCGTTCTCCCGCATATGCTAGCCATTTTGAATTGCACACAACCCTCCATTGGCTTTAGCTACCGAGTCTAATGAGTGAGAACTGAACCCTTTGACGACACTGGCACCATTTGAGAATTTCATCCGGTTTCGTTTTTTTCCCCACATTTCTTTTTTCCGATGAAAGCTTTTTTTTCAGCGGAAATCTGTTTTAAAAATTGGAAATCCGCGGAAACGCAGAAAATTCTATGCTCTGACTTTTGCACATTCTGTCCTTCCTTAAATAATTTTACTCCCCTGTATTTATAAACCCATACATATCATGGGCACAAGTAAAAACCCACTCCTCTTTTTAGGAACAGTAGAAAATTGTAAACTGGTAGGAAAGATTACATTAAGTAAATAAATGATCGAAAAACGCATCCACACTAACGTTGTATTTAGTCATAATTTATGCAATGGGAATATAATGACCTTAATAGTGGGCAAAGGTTGCATCTAAGCAAAATGCCATTGGTGGTGAACCAGAAAGCTTTATATGAGGATCGAAATTTAGCATATGACACTCAAATTGGAACCATAAGTGGGCAAAAATGAATATACTTTTTTTTTAAGCCTGAAACTTGAAACCCCAAACTTGTAAATGCTTAGAGTCAGGGCTAACTGGGAATTTGATACTTGAACTTTACTCGTTCCACAATTAGACGTACTGTTTATTTTGGATGCGAGGTTTACAATTTTGTCCATGAAAAGGGCAATGTAATATATCTACCACCTTGCAGCAGTCTGTGTGCACATAATCAGTCCGTAGAGGACATATCCTCGTGAAACTTAAAAACTGCATAAGTAACCACTAAAGATCATAAAATACTTGTTTTTCTATAAAGTAACCCGACATCACCTCACCTCCAAAGCCCGCGCCATGTCCTATGATAAAGATGGATAACTCTGCAGGAAGAGGGGGGGGGGGAGCAGGAGATAAGGGGGTGAGGGGGGGGGGGACAGACATTAGGCCTAGGCCTACCTTTAGAAGAATCTGCTTATGATCTCTTTCGCCAGTTGGTTTCAGTTGTTAGGAAGAAGCAGCAGCAACACATTTTGTATTGCTCTGTTGTGCTGGTCTATCTAGAATCACGTAGCCTAGCACAAGCCCTGTTCTTATATCTGGCAATGAATGATATTGGGGTTTTCACAATCATTGAAGGTGGCAGGTTGTATTTTGTTTATGGTGAGGCTCCCTTTCCTCCCTTTCCCCGTACCAAGAGGTCAAAATACTAGTCAATTTAATTCCTGAGATGTTACTTAGCAGTGTAGCGACACCTTTTGTGATAAAAGTGCGCTTTGTAATAAATTTGTTACAAATCCTGTTAGGGTTATAGAGAATGTAATGGAGGGAACTGGTTGCCAAGTCTTCAGGGGTGTCCCCACGGTTGCCAGACTAAGGGATAGATAGAGAGTTCCCGTTACACATTAAAAAAAAAATTATTATTACAAAACGGGTTGGATGCCATTTATAATTTTTTTTAAAATTGTAAGCTGAAGATCATTTGTAATAAAATTACTACAAAACGCACTGACTATATTTCCAGTCATTTTCAAGGTTGATCAAAGTGGTGAGTAATAGTGAAGACGAGAAAAGTGTCAACAGAAAAAAGACATTTGTAGCACTGCAAGTCATAGAAAGTCACTTGTGACAATTTTACAGTAAATCACATTTTTATTGCAAATCGTGTTTGACACGATTTTTAATTTTTAAAAAAATGTAAGTGGAACACGATGTGTAAAAAAATGATTACAAAACGCACTTTTATAACAAAACGTGTCGGTACATAGCAGTTTTTCACAAATAAAAAGAAAATAAAAAGATGTGTACCAGTGATGTCAGACAAACATGTGGACATTACCAATGGGAATTTGAGAGTGTTGCTCAAATTACCTGACCAACACTGCAGGTGTCTATATCTCTCAGGCCCGGTTGATGCTGGGATATATTATGATATTAAGCATAGAGTACAACCCTGTCAAGTAGTCTCCAAGCATATGCACTTCCACAACGGCATCATTATATCATCCTCATTCTCACTGCTCATCATGCAATGAAAAAATTGCCTCTGATTCCGTGGCAGGTTGCTCTGGTCTCATGGTGACCTCAGATTCGTTTCCCCATACGCTTCTGTGCCTGTGGTGAATTAGCTTCATCAAAATTGGTGTGTACAAGCGGCTGGACATGCTGATTTTGAATATGTACTCCTTAACAGCCTAACTGACCACTAGTGACCTCTACTGAGATCAGCTGGAAACAACTTTATAAGATCTGGAGAGATCAGAAATGACATTTATAACCACTAGTGACCTCAACTGAAGTCAGCTGGCAATGACATATTCGGATATGGAGAGGTCAGAAAAGACGTTTATAATGATTTATGACCTCCCCAGATCCAGAGACGTAATTTCCAGCTGATTTCATGAGTGGTCACTTGTGGTCATTAGTGATCATTGTGGTCAGTTTACATTATAAATGTCAT
>JASPKP010000353.1:12500-42500 GCA_030674155.1 Stramonita haemastoma
GTGGGCTGATAGATGTGCTAAGAAAGGTGCAACTAATAACAGTAGATCCACAGCCTTGCATATTCCTTTATGCTTAGGAGAGGGTTACTGATTATTAGAACAGGCATCCTTGAATAGATCTGGTTAATGGAGTTATATCAGCAAAAGAGTTAGTTTTCAAATTGGAGTCTAAGTGGGAAGTGTGTTTGAAGGCATTATCTATTGAAAGATTCATACAGATGTTGTCAGAGACAGACAACTGAAGGCATTATTCTTCAGATTAAGACTAAATGCATTTGTTACCAAATTTAGCAAGAATGTTAAATGCTTATTTGGAGAGTATATTTCAAATGCTCATGTCATACTTGATTTCCAGAATTTAAAACCCTATTTGCCTCTCATTTCAAAGACTTCAATTGAAGAAGTTCTCAATGATGTAGACATGATGTTTGATATTGCTAAAGGTTTACAGTCAAGTCCCATAGGGCATTTGTTATAGTTGATTTTTTTTTTGTATTTTAATCGATTTTGCATTATCAAAAACTTTTTATGTTGTTTAGTGTATTCTATTTATTATGATGTATGGACACCACACACACACCCACACACACACCCACACACACACACACACACACACACACACACACACACACACACACACACACACTCTCTCTCTCTCTCTCTCTCTCTCTCTCTTACACACACACATACACTCACTCACTCACTCACTCACTCACTCACACACCACACACCATGCACGCACGCACACGCGCACATACACACACATACATACTTTCAAATTTCTCTTTTGATCGTCTGGTATCACTTTACGTGGAAAGATGTTAAAACTGAAGACTACTAACTGCTACTACTACTACTACTACACACACACGCATGCACGCACGCACGCACACACGCACACACATATGCAACGCATGCACACACACACACACACACATGCATGGACACACACACACACACACACACACACACTAACTCACACACACACACACACACACACACACACAACACACACACACACACACACACACACACACACACACACACACACACACACACACACACACACACACACACTAACACACACACTAACTAACACACACAACACACACTAACACTAACACACACAACACACACACAACACACACACACACACACACACACACACACACACACACACACACACACACACACACACACACACACACACACACACACCACACAACACACTAACTCACAGGGGGGGGGATAGCCTAGTGGTCAGAACATTGTGCTCGCAATTTGACGAGCCGAGTTTTTGTGTGTGTGTGTGTGTGTGTGTGTGTGTGTGTGTGTGTGTGTGTGTGTGTGTGTGTGTGTGTAGCCTACAGGAAAGAGTGAGTCTTACAGTTCATTATCATTATTACTATTGTTATTGTTTTTATTATTATTATTATTATTATTATTATTATTATTATTATTATTATTATTATTATTATTATTAATAATATTTCCTTTAGTTCCTTTTCAGTTTATTTTGTTGTTATGAGTTGTAACAATGTTGTAGCTAAATATTTTTTGGGTGGCATTTTCTTGGTTGTACTCTGCTTGTTTGCTTGCTGCTTTATTTTTGTTAGTTTGTCTGTTTTGTTGGGTTTTTTTTATATGTGTTTTTTGGGGATTTTTTTTGTACTAGATAGATAGCTTGAAAAAAAGCAAGTTTATTGCTTACTCAATGTACCATCTGGAAATAAAATTCTGACTTGGTGTATTTAGATGATGATAATGATATATGGAATTTGTATAGTACTGCATCTTGTAAAACAAACAAATCAAAGCGCATGCTTTCATGACATTCACACCTATACTGGATCTGTTCTTGTTTCTGTAACCTTCCAAATGCTGACATGAATTAGGGGATCTTTACCATGCATATTCTGATCTCCTGCATGTGTATTTACATGAAGAGAATTAAGGCACTGACACTTTGACAGGTCTGCACATGGAGTTGACCTAGGAGATTGTAAAAATCCCCACTTGCAATTCGCCAGACGCTGCTGACAAGATTTGAACCCACGACTTCATGGACCCATGGGATTGAAGTCAAAGTCTTTCTTTACCACTCGGCTACGACGTCTGTCAGTACCACTAATGACTCCTCAAGTGAGCTGTCAGTCAAGTCAAATTAGTCCCAAGTTTTTGTGTGATTATATCATGATAAAAAAGAAATGATATTCTATTCTTAATTGTGTCTTGTTTTTATGCAGGGACTGACGAGAACCATTAAAAAAACCCAAAAAAACCAACCCTTGGAAGACTCGCCACCATGGATGTGGAAAGGGGTTAAGGACAGCACAGGGAAAGATGAGTGCTGAGTCAGACGCCGCCCTATCATCCAGATCTTCTGATGGGCGGCTGCCCTCTGTCACTGCTGGTGATGGAGAGACTGCGGGGCCTTCACAGGGAGGAAGATCTTCAGCAGACTGCATGACTCTGCAAACAGGGACTGTCCTATCACGCACAGAAAACCTGCTCCCACAGGTGAGTGAAGCAGGGTCATCACCTGGGGCGACAGATTCAACAGACTCAGTGTCACAACAGACCGCTACAGTGGCGGGGCATGAAATGGCTCAACCTTTGGAACAAACAACCCTACAAACACCTGTAGTGGATCAGCCGACATCTGTGGTGAAGCCTCAGGGAGTGACACCACCTTTGGACCAAACCCCAGCGCTAACAAGTGCAGGGGTTCAACCGCAAACACCTGCAGGGGTTCAACTGCAAACACCTGCAGGGGTTCAACTGCAAACACCTGAAGGGGTTCAACCGCAAACACCTGAAGGGGTTCAACCGCAAACAACTGAAGGGGCTCAACCAACAGCTTCAGTGATGCAGCAAAAAGAAACACCCTCTTTGGGACAAACCTCATCACAAACAACTGCAGGGGTGCTGACATCTGACAAAACGTCTCCACCAGAACAACTGTCCTCACAAACAACAGCAGCTGAGTTACCGTCTAGCTCATGCTCCTCACCAGGACAAATGCCTTCAAAAGCAGCTCACCCCTTGAGGAAACTGCCTCAGCCACCAGCCAAGGAAAGGAAACATGAAAAGGCACCAATACCAGGACAAACACCCCCACTAACCACAGTGGGCTCACCCCCTGATGCATCATCCTCACCAGGACAAACACCCCCACAAACCACAGTGGGATTAGCCCCTGATGCATCATCTTCACCGGGACAAACACCCCCACAAACCACAGTGGACTCACCCCCTGATGCATCATCACCACCAGGACAAACACCCCCACAAACCACAGTGGACTCACCCCCTGATGCATCATCACCACCGGGACGAACACCCCCACAAACCACAGTGGACTTACCCCCTGATGCATCATCTTCACCAGGACGAACACCCCCACAAACCACAGTGGACTCACCCCCTGATGCATCATCACCACCAGGAAAAACAGCTTCACAAGCATCAACTTCAAAGGAATCAGTGTCCAATCCCTCACACACCTGCAGCCAAACAGCAAGTGCTGCAGGTGAACATGACCAGCAACAGGAGGATTTCAACAAACCAATCACGAGTTCCGCCCATGAGAGTAAAACCCAGGAAAGCAAATGCGCTGTTGGAGGAGGACAGCCCAGGCAGTCCACCATAAAAAAATTTTTTCCGAATGTCCATCATTCAGTCTCAGGCACAGCTGGTGGACCAACATGGCCAGTAAGTTCACAGTTGGAAAGAGTGATGGACCAGAAGCCCACAGATGAAGTTGGGGATAACAATATTGATAATTTGTCCAAGTCTTTTGAAAATCTCAATATTGACAACTCATTCAAGCATGGCATGAACTGTATAGGCAGTGATGGTTCTGTGGCTTCTGCTTCAGTCAGTCAGACCACCCTGCAGCAGTCTGGATCTTCATCTTCGCATGTCCATTCTTTCACCTCTAGAAGAGAAAATGCTCCCCAACAGTCTACACTATCTGGTCAAAAAGGTGGGGCAAGCAGCATAAGCTGTGATCAGGAAAGCTGTGTTTTTCAACAAACCCTTGCAGACAAGATTCCTGATGAACATAGTATGCTTCTGGCATCAGTGGTGAATGTCCAAGGACAACAAAAAGATCTCCCTGGTAGAATGTCTATCACATTTGAAGTTTTCCATCATGGAAACGGTGGGAAGAGGCGATATCCTCAAGAAATAGATGTGGCAAAATGGAGTTTGTTGAAAAACAATGGGCTGGAAAACAAGCTAGCAATGACAGGTGATGGGGAAAGTGTTGTGGTTGCTGAAGATATCGCCAGAGGAGAAGTGACCATTTTCAATTTGAAAAAAATGTATAATGAAGCAGAGAATTGGTTCAAAGCATGTGTTCAGATCATGTCAGAACATCTGAAAGGAATTCAGACTGTCATATTCACCGGGGCTGACACAATAAAATGTCTGCACCCAATACTGGATGCACAGGGCTTTGAGCTTTATCACCAAAGTGGCTTGGATAACAGATGGCTGACAGTGTGTGCCATTAATTCAGCAGTAATGGATGTGTTCATGGGGAGAACAGTTCAAATTTTGGAGAAAAAAACTGACTGGAAAATGGTGATCAAACTTCCATGCCATACCGAGAACATTCAGAAGCTTGAAAAACTTGGTTTCAGGCAACACTTTGAGCAGCACAATCAAGGTGTAAAACTTTTTTTGGACCTCAAAGACAGAGAGTACATTCTTGATTGCCAAACTGATTTGCGTCATTCTTTCACATCTGAAATTCAGGAGTTCCTGAATAATCTCAAGCGAATTGTACTTGAGGTTCCTGACTTGTGCAAGACAATCCTGCTTGATAGTATGGGTTTCTTTCATCAAGAAATGGAGGAGCATCATCTGCACTACTGGGTCAGAGAATGTCAAAATGCAGTAGAAGTTTTGTCTCCAAGCAGTGAGACACTTTCATGGGTGAAAGAGGTTGTGATAAAGAAAATGACTCATATCACTATTAGGCCCTTTTCACAGGCAGTTGAACTTTATTTCCTGGAAGTAAAAGCTCAACATCCATATGCTTCCATGCTGTGTTACCAAAGGGGAGCTGATGGCTGTTCCATGGAGGTAGCAGGTTTGACAGAACTTGTGAATGGTATACTGCAACAGACTGGAATGATGGCATGGTCAACAGTTTCCACAGTGCAGGCATCTGTCAAAACTGACATAAGTGAAAACTTGTCACAACAAGACTTGTCTCACAGCGCAAGTGGATCATCAACCAAATCCCAATGTTCTGACAGTGCAGACAGACAGTCAAGGGGACAGGCGCAAGCCACTGGTACAACCACCCAGCCAAGCAAGGAAGAGCAGAGTGGTAGAATGGACAGATCATCACAGGGAGACAGACCTTACAGTGCAACAGAACCATCAGGAAAACAGGATTGGGCTGGCATCAGTGTAGATGATCAGACAAGGAAAAAGGAGTTTTCTACTCTTCAACACCCATTGTCAGAGGAGTTTGAAAAGTCAGATGATCAAGAAAGTCAAGCCAACTTTCAGGAGGAGCGCAACATGAAAGGTCAGACACCAACTGAGCCAAACAGAAGGAGCAGCCCAAGCACTGTGTCAAGTCCAGGGACACAGGACTCAGCTGGTGGGATGGCTCCACCTCCAGACAGTAGGACACAGACACCTGTCACTTCAGAACCACCTTCTCATCGAGCTGCCCAGGGTTCACTGGGTCCTACACAGGAGCAAGCAGAGAGGATGGAGCTAGTGCAGACAAGGAAACCAGGCTCCACTGAGATGCACAGCTTCCGAAAATATTTCATCCCAGCAGATCTGGTACAGCTGCTTCAGGTTTCTGATGTTGGTGATAAACTCAAGGCACGGCTGATGGACAAACAGTGCATGGTCGACTGTCGGTCAGTGGCAGAGGGTTTTCTAAGGATCACAGCTGGGCGTGAAAAGGACATGTCCAGCACTTTGCTGGAACTTTTCCACCATGAGGTCATTGAAGTTGGAGATGATGACAAAGATGCTGAGAAAGCATTGAAATCTTTCAAGGAGAAACATGCTGGAAAAGTAGCGTATATTTTTAAGAAGGGAAGGTGGTATGTCTGTGTTACTGCTGACATCAAGGATGACATTCGTTTTGAAGCTGAGAAGTTAAGACATGCACATTGTGTGGTTCCTTTGCCTCAGTATGCAACTGAATTTCTTGCTTTAGAAATTGACAGAGTAAACAATGATATAAAACAAGAAGTCAATCCCTCAGTCGATATCAGGATTTGTGATGATAATGATGAAAAGCGGGGCATTGAACTGTCATCTGATAAAAAGTTCATGAAGCAAGCTGTTCAGTGGTTGCACAATCTTGTCATGACCCTGGAAGTAATGGAAAGACCTCTGACAGTGGAGGAAGCCCTTTTCTTTCAGGATCTTGAAGGACAAAAAGAGATCCAGAAGATGGAGAAAGACATGTGCTGCAGGATTGACTCTGTTGTCAACAAAGACTGGTCAGGGTTTAGTGCAACAGCTCCCTCTGGGCAGCGGCTGTTGGTCTGTCGGGACACCATGGCTGCAACAGACTGTGACTACATTGTCTTGCCTCTCTGCATTGGGCAGACAGAGTGGACTCCCCTGCAAAAATGGATCTTAAGCAGAAGTAAGTGCTCTATTTTCTGACAGTAGATCATTAACAATTTTTTAATGGTATTAGTGGATTATAGAAGACATTCACCTGCTAACAAGTAAACCATGAAGTTCTGGGTTTGATTCCTGGCCTTGCCCTTTCTTCCCAGTTTGAAGAGACAATCAGTCTGAATGTCAAAGCCTCTCGGATGAGGCTATAAACTGAGACCTGGTGTATGAAAACACGCAGAACATCTTGCATAATGTTAAAATCCCATTTTGCCTTTTGAAAGAGTAGGCCATTTTGAGCTGGTGGGAACAGATGACAAAAGTAAAAATTAAAAAATGCATGCACACAGGTGTAGTGTTTAGACACCATCCCGAGTCAGAACACAGCCACCTTAATGGTGGAGAAAAAAAACCCCAAATGGTTGCATCTGTACACAAAAATCCCACCATTAGTAAACCTTGGAACCCTAGCCAAGGAACAAAAAAAAGGGAAAAAAACAACTGGATTATAGAAAGCTTAAAACACACGCAGCTGAGGTATCTGCCTGCTCTCTCATCCTCTTAACCCCTGTGACCTGCACCTATCAAATGTTTTCTTTTTCTGTGTGTCGAAAATAAAGAACTATTCATGAGAGCCTATCTGTTGCTGGCTGAGCTTACCTGCTTTCACACAGATTTTAAGGTTTTGTTTCGTTTTATTTTTCATTCTTCAGTGAGAGCTAGGAGGTTCACCAGTGGTGAGATTTTAGTGCATGTGACCATTTTGTGTCTACATTGAAGTTATCCGCATTCTGACATTATGGATGATGTGTAAATATGATGCCAGTGTGCATGCATTGAAAAAAAAAGTCCTTCATTCCTACCAGCTTGCAATGGCCTACTCTTCAGGAAGATGTGTGCACGCATACGCACATGCGCGCATGCATGCACGCACACACACACACACACACACACACACACACACACACAAACACAACACACACACACACACACACACACACACACATACACACCACACACCACACACACAACACACACCACACACCACACACACACATCACATACACACACATACACACACACATGCACACACACACACACACGCATGCACATACACACCTTTTAGTCTCTTACATCAAGATTGAATTAATGCTATAAACTAAATGCATAGATAATGATAAAAATGTCATAAGGATGATGAGAATTGCACAATATACATGCAACACTTGAGTGTGACTCTGTGTGTGTGTGTGTGTGTGTGTGTGTGTGTGTGTGTGTGTGTGTGTGTGTGTGTGTGTGTGTTTGCATGCGTGAGTGCATGCATGCATGCATGTGTGTGTGCATGTGTGTGTGTGTGTGTGTGTGTGTGACTGTGAGCATATATATATTATGTGTGTGTGTGTGTGTGTGTGTGTGTGTGTGTGTGTGATTACAGGTCTTCTCTCTGAGAACATAGCTGCATACCACGAGCAGTGCCAAGAGCACCCCATCAGTCTGCAGGGTAATGCCGACTTTGATGGGAAAACCATCATCATGGTGTCTGTCCCAGCTCAGTGGGATGGTGGGGCTGCTAAGGAGAAGGAACGGATCACAGCACCATACATGAAAGCATTTCAACTGTGTCAAAAGCCTGGATGTTCTGTGGCTGTGTGCGCCAAGCAGAGCCCCAACATTTCTATCCGCAAGTCTGGAAAGCCTTTACTGTATGCTGTGATTGAGACATTTTCCGCAGAACAACCGTCCGCGTCATGTGAGACTGTGGTCATCTATACCGACAGTGCACAGGACAGCATGGCAACAGTTCAGATCGTCAAGAATGGCCTGCCTCCAGCATGGCGTCAGAGGCCACCAAGAGGTATTTTGGATTATTACTTTTTGCTGATTTTGTGGCCATTTTCATTTGACATAGATTTGGCGTGGGTTAATCTTTACTTTTGGATATGGACACTATTCAGAATGACTTGGTATGGGTTAATTATTACTTTTGGATATGGACACTATTCAGAATGTCTCTCACACACACACGCATGCACACACACACTCATGCACACACGCATGCATGTACGCACGCACGCGCACACACATGCACACATTTTAAGTGAAACAACTGACAATTTTTTAATATGGTTGTTTTAAGTTTAACCTCCTTGTTGAATTCTTCAGAGCTAAACTGCCTGTACATTTTGAATTCTTTAGATTTTTTTTAACCCAAAATTGACATGCTGTACTCACTAGACAATTGTAAGGAATTCATGACAGGCTATCAAGCTGAAATTTTGTCACATCTAGATACGTCTTTGTACTTGCAATTGTAAGCAAGTCTGGATATCTGGTCCCCATATCAGCTTATGTCTTGTCATTGTCATCTAATAAGTCGCCAGTCACAAGTAAATGTATCATATATATATATATATATATATATATATATATATATATATATATATATATATATATATATATATATATATATATATATATATATATAAAGTATAAATATATATAAAGTATAAATATATATAAAGTATAAATATATATTTGAAAAACTAGTAGACATGGTATAGTATACGTTTTTGAGGCTCCTGAGATGGCACTGGAACTCTTTGTAACTGAGATTGCCTTTCAAATGGACGATTCTAGCAACGTGGCGAGGGGTATCTGCTGCATGGGTAACAGCTTGCACTCCATACTTATTTACCCAGGCTTTTGTGCTCTAGAGCCTACGGATGCCTACTAGTAGAATATGCATAGATAAGACAACGGGACATGTGAGTTAGTGTTGAATAAGCAACTGATGCCTACCTGAAGTGTTTGGCAGTGGTTGTGTGCTATCGTACTTTAAGAATATGTCCCACAATCTCAGCGCAACACCTTTTGTTTTATATTATGTTTTGAGGAGACTGAAGTTTAATGGACTTGTTTTTGTTTTGTAAACAAGTCGTATTCAATCCATGTCTAACCTTTGTTCTGCAGTTCATATCTTTAAGCGTTCACCACATGACTGCTGTGTGCACAAAAGGGCATTAATGTCACCACACAAGTGTGCAGACACAAAACAACACACAACTTCTGTCATTGTTCACCTTTGCATTTTTTTTTATCATAGTAGTCTCTGAAGTTGTTGTGTCACTTGACAGCACAGGATCACATCACAGAAAGTGCAAGTAGTGAATGTGTCACAGGTGTGCCGTGTACTCATTGCTGTCACCTGTCCCACCTTGTCACATCGTTTTCCTTCTTTACCCTTTTTTTTTTATCAGTAGATCTGTTTGTTTGGGCCACTGCATTTTAAAAAGAAAAATTGCAGTCATGTAAAACGAAAAAAAAGTCAAAAGCTTCACAGTTCTAGGTGTGTTTGCTGTGCCTCAGCCAGAAGGTCAAATTTCTCCGCAGTCAGTCTGTGTAGCACAGGTTGCCGTGCTTGCAGGAATGTGGCAAGTCCCTAATTCTGCATCTTTTTTTTTTTCCACAACTTTCAACATCTGACTCCCTTAATATGTCTCGCTTGAATTGTTCTGCTTCCAAAACAATAGCGTACAACTCATTGTTTGATTACAAGAAGACTTTGGCAGGATGGTTTAGGTGCTCACCTACCTAGCAAGTAGACAGTGAGGTTGTGGGTTCATTTCCCAGCCTTGACCTTCCTTCCCATTTTGATGGGAAAATCAAACTAAATGTCAAGTCTTTCAAAAGAGACTAAGCCCATCAGACCCATGTACTTACAGACTTGTGGATGTCAAAAGAACCCACGACAGCTGAAAATTGGAAAGCACTGGGAGGTACCTCCCAACTGTCCTGGCAAAATCAGTGGGTTTGATTCCCATCTGTATCCCTAAAGTAGGAATGCAGCTGGCTACCTTAACAGGGGGGGGGGGGGGGGGAGGGGGGGGGGGAACCTGTTCAGTGTTTGTTAATTTTCCCATTGGTGAGCCTCAGAGTTCTAGTAGACAATGAAAAAAATATCTGATTAAAGAGCTAAGTTAACTATCCAAAGAAAACACTATTTTTTCACCGCTCTGCTGCATGTGAATAGCATTGCTAACTCAGGCTGTGCTTTTGCCCTCCCTCTATCCCTACTGCATGCATGTAAGTGATCGAAATCTATCAATGGCACCCTCTAAAACATACCTGTATCCCTCCCCCCCCTACCAAGTTTCATACTCTTAGTGAGAGAATCAATGGTCGAGTGTGGTGATCATGGAAAGTACAGGCACCTGCTGTTGATGTCAGCTGCTGTTGTAACACTTTTGTTACAGGGTCAAGAAGGTCGAGTCACAGACTCGTAGCAATTTGTGACACTCCACCACATAATGAGACGGAGTGCACCTGAGGTCAATTTTAAGTTATTGACATGTTATTAATGTGCAATAAAGTGGCTATCAAATACAAAAAACAGATTGAAAATCGGACAATTCTGTGCAACATTATTACAAATTGAAATGATAGACTGCAGGATGGGACAAAATGAGAAACGGGCAAGTTTATTTTAGTAACAGGTTGTCAGAATGAGTGCTTTGGTATTTTCAAAACACATTTAAAAGCAAAAAGAATAAAAATTATGCCTTGATATTTCATTATAAGGTAAACAAACAGATCTAGTTTAATAATCAATCAAAATCTCAAAATTGACAACTTGACCCCCACCTGCCTTTAAAGGCTCCTAGCGCAAAATTAGGTAATGTACTAAGCGACTCATTTCGTGGTGGAGCGCTACATTTTATTATTACAAAAATTGCTTTTGTTCTAGTATGCTTATTGTAAGGTTAAATTTGGATCACAGGCCTATTGCAACTGTGTGATATTCACTATTACTTCATTTATTATGATTGACAAAGTGAGGTATTTATTTTGTTTGTCGGAAGTATGCTTTTGAGTAAGAACAAGATTTACCATTGTAACAGTGAGAATTTTTTTTTTAACACTTTCTAATTTTGTTTCAGTTCCAAGATCCACATTTGGAAAAGTGATGACCAAGCTTAGCATGGACGCTCCAAAGCCCATCTCTGGAAAAGGGATAATCAAGGTTTGCTTGGGAAAAATTCAGGAAACAGAGGTAATTAATTTATGTGCTGAGTAGATTTTTAGAACCTACTTTAAGATCTGTTTCTTTTTGGCAATCCAAGTTTTAAATGTTTAGTTTGTGCTGTCACTGCTGACCATGATGAAAGGTCATAGGTATTTGATCTTTTGATGTGTGTCATCAAAATCTTCAGTACCCTTCCCCCCCCCCCCCCCCCCAACCTCTTACATGCTTCCACATACCAATAATATTCCTCAAATAGACTGATCACAAAGTAAATATATTCTTCTTATTCTTCTTCCATGTTCCCTAGCCATACTAAAATTTCAGTCCTATCTGGAAGGCGAAGTCTGCTGTCTGTTGCAGTGACCTGCTGGCCCCACAGTTTTTTCTCTTGGAGGCAGGAGGCCTGGTGTTGTCACATTGTGGAAAATCCTTGAAAAAGCATCATGCTGTCAGATATATATATATATATCATATCTGTTTGCATGGCCATGTTTGGTAGAATGTGTAGTGCCTGGTCTTCTCCTGTGCTTGTAACTCTGCAGGAGGTCTGCATGCTGGCCACAGCTGACACATTCCTTCTTCAGGGCAGCACATTAAAAAAAAAAAGCTCATATGAAAAATAATAAGATTTTCTTGGGAAAGAAGGCTAGAGAATGTTCTGGGTAAGCATACAATAAGAGAGAGAGAGAGAGAGAGAGAGAGAGAGAGAGAGAGAGAGAGAGAGAGAGAGAGATGTAAGGGAAAAAGGCAGAAACAAAGGGAATGATAGAAAAGGAGAAATTTCTAGAACAGAATTTCCAGAAAGATAGCTGTTGGGAGTTTATCACTGGCTTTGGTGTCACACTTGCACACATTCTTGAAGCATAGTGCTGGACATCCTGAAGGATGGTGTCTGCAGCCAGTTCACAGAACAGAATGGCCTTGGGAATGGGGCCATCCTTCATACAGTTCACATGACCAATACAGCAGAAGTAGCATTGACACAGAAAAAGGTGCATGATAAGGAAGTCTGCCTGTTCAAGAACAGGTGTTGTGACTTTGTCCTCCCAAGTAATGCCCAGAATTCAGAAGAGATGGACTTTTTCCAGGCAGTCCTCATGATTGGCGTTTATTGTCCAGGTTTTGCTACCAGAAAGCAGAGTCTTGAGATGGCCTACTTGGTACACCTCAAGTTTGGTGTTGAGGGTGAGGCTGTTGTTGTCCCAGACCTGTTTGGCCATGTTTTGACATCATTGAAGCAGCTTTGGCAGTGCCTGTGAAGTGGTCTGTGTTTTCAACTCGTCTTCATTGATACAGGTGGCTGGTGATGCAGGAACATTCTGACCCATAACATTGGTCTTTTGGATGCTGTTTTGATGCTGATCAGGAGTCCAAACTTACAGGTGTGGGCATGTAGCAGGTTGATCAGCTGTTGCAGTTCTTCCTCCACGTGAGAAGTCAGGGTCAAGTTATCTGCAAACAACATCTCTCTAATAAACACTGGCTTTGTGAAATTACAAGACAAATTGTGATCTTTTTTTTACTAATTTTTGGAGGGATGATTTGACAGTGATCAAAGAAGAAACTCAGTATGTGTGTGTGTGTGTGTGTGTGTGTGTGTGTGTGTGTGTGTGTGTGTGTGTGTGTGTGTGTGTGTGTGTCTGGCTGGCTGGCTGGCTGGCTGGCTGGCTGGCTGGCTGGCTGGCTGGCTGGCTGGCTGGCTGTGTCTGTCTGTCTGTCTGTCTGTCTGTCTGTCTTGTCTGTCTGGCTGTCTGACTGTGTCTGTGTGTTTGGTATGTAGTGTATACCATCTGTAAAGTTGCTGACAAATATTCAGCCACTCAGTAAATTCCTTTCAACATATTCATTGAATCATATCGTGAGTACTTGTATTGGCCAAACAACATGTTTCCAAGAAAATGTTATCAGAGATGTTGTTTTCTTTTGGCCGTTTGCTGTACTTGTTCTTCTCAACTCAAAAGTACTCCTCTCAGTCAAATAGTACTCCCTTCAAGGCTAGAAGTGAACAACAAGAAACAAGACCCAGTGCGTCTACACCAAGAAAACATCAAGGAGTTTGACAAATTTACCTACCTGGGCAGTGTCTTCAGTAAAGATGGGGGACGGACGAAGACATCAAGTGCCGAATAAATAAAGCCCGTCATGCCTTCAACACCCTTCAGCCAATCTGAAGATCAACAGCACTCTCACTCCACAACAAAAGCGAGATATCTAACACCAGCATCAAGTCAGTCTTACTGTATCAGACAGTCACCAACAGATGTCTTAGGAACATCCTTGGTATCAGGTGGCCAGAAGTCATCTCAAACAAAACTGTGGGACAGGACCAGTCACGCTCCAATCGAGACAGAGATCAAGAAAAGGAAATGGGGATGGATCGGCCATACGCTCCGCAAGCCTGCTTCAAATGTCACCAGGCAGGCCCTTGACTGGAACCCACAAGGGAAGCGGAAAGTAGGTCAACCAAAACAGACCTGGTGCAGAAGCATTGAAGCAGAGACGAAGGCAGCCGGAATGACGTGGGCCAAGCTGAAGAGGATTTCCCAGAGCCGAGTCCATTGGAGGAGTGTTGTTGCGGCCCTTTTTTCCCAAGGGAATTCACAGGCCAGGGTTCGCGCTAGGATTTTTAAAAACTGGTACTGCGAGTTGCCATTTCAGAGACATCTTGACCAACTCCCCCAAAATCTGTCCCCAGAAAATAAAATCCGGTACGCAAAACAAAACTATTCAGTGAGGGGGGGGGGATTTTTCGGCAGCAAAACTAAATCTAAATTGAACGCAAATCTCTCAGACTTTGACTGCCGTGCTGCTGCCACTCGCTTCTTGGGCACTGAAGCCACGCAGGAAAAAGGTGTTTTTTTATCTAGCGCCTGTGTCATTGTCTGTGTCAGTCTGTTGTTTTGCATGGCATCATTCGTGTGACTTATATTCTTCTTTCTTGTTTCTATGCTTAGTGCTCATCTAGATCTTTCGTTCAATTTAGATTTAGTTTTCGACTCTTCTCTCTCAAAGCAACGCGCAAATTCATAGTCAAAGACCCTCCGCTTTTCGCTTTTTGTAAGGGCAGGCCATCGTGTGCCGGTGGGAACAGATGACATTTACAAAACTGCATACACATGGGGACTGGATGTAAAAAAGCACAGGAGTGCTTATTCCATTATCCTCGATATAAAAGATTAAAAGAATAAAGAATAAATAAATCTAGGCCCCATTTACTCATTGTGAATGGAAGTTACTGTCATGCCGAGAAGAGCGCGAAGCTCTATTCTTTCACAGTAAAGCTTGCTGTTCTGCGTGCTAGGCTAATGAGGCTGGCGCCAAAGATGTTCGTCGGAAGGGGTGGTAGGAAGGGGTAGGTGCGAAAGCACACTACAGACGCATGACAGACTGTCAGAAAATGTCACTTCAGACATTTTTTTTTTTAGATGGAAATCTAATCGGTCACAGGCAAACAGAATCGGTACGTGGTACCAGCTGCTTCAAAAATTTTCGGTATTCCCTGTTTACAATTGGTAAAATACCGACAATTACCGGTTATCGCGAACCCTGCAGGCATAAGTCAAGTAAGTCAAGTCAGGGCTAGAAGCTCTGTGTGTGTGTGTGTGTGTGTGTGTGTGTGTGTGTGTGTGTGTGTGTGTGTGTGTGTGGTGCTCATTTCCTTTCAGTTTACAGCTAGGCACAAAATGTGATTTGGATGGGAAAACATGCAGATTAAAAATGTGTATATGTGATTTGTGTGAGTGTGTGTGTGTGTGTGTGTGTGTGTGTGTGTGTGTGTGTGCGCGCACGCGCACGTGTGCGTGCGTGCGTGTGTGTGCATGTTTCCTTTCAGTTTACAGCCAGGCACAAAATATGATTTGGACGGGAAAACATGCAGATTTTTTTTTTTTAAGTGTTTATATGTGATATGTGTGTGTGTGTGTGTGTGTGTGTGTGTGTGTGTGTGTGTGTGTGGTGTATGTGTGTGTGTGTGTGTGTGTGTGTGTGTGTGTGTGTGTGTGTGTGTGTGTGTGTGCAGGCTGATGTCATTGTAAACTCGACAAACAGGCAGTTAAACTTTTCTGAAGGAGCCGTGGAACGTGCTATTGAATCAGCTGCAGGACCACAGATGGTGAAAGCTTGTAAAAACTTCTATCCAAATGGCATCCCAGTGAATGGTGTGGCTGTTACTGACAGTTTCCAGATGAAGAATGCCAAGAAAATATACCACATTGCTCTTTCAAGAGATCGTTTTGAGGTAAGAGTAAATACTCTAAGAGACATTCATCACCTACATGCACAGTCAGACACAAACACAAACACAGACACAGACAGACAGACAGACAGACAGACATGCATGCACGTATGCACGCACGCACGCACGCACGCACGCACGCACGCACGCACACACACACACACACACACACATACACGCATGCACACGTGCACATAAATGGCAGCCTGTATCTTTTCAGCATCATTTGCAACAAGTTCATGGA
The DNA here is from genome assembly GCA_030674155.1 of Stramonita haemastoma. Lineage (NCBI taxonomy): Eukaryota > Metazoa > Mollusca > Gastropoda > Neogastropoda > Muricidae > Stramonita > Stramonita haemastoma. Next base: position 28,614 of record JASPKP010000353.1, read on the forward strand.
TTGGTGGATAGTAGTAATTTTTCAAGTTGGGTAGTCTGTTTCTGGTATCGTTTAAAGACTGTAATACTAAAACCTCAGATTTGAACGATGCCAGATGCTGAATAAGATACAGTTAATTTGTTGTTACAGATTTACAGTTCCACTGTAAAATTTTAAATGGATAAGTGATTCTAAATGGATTCTAATAAAAAATAGCTAATATGTGGGGATGTCAATGCACACTCCCCCTTCTGGGAAAAAAAATGTACATCAGTGACCAGTAATTGGTTTATTGAAAACATTGTTGATTCTTGTCTTTTTTTTACTTAAAGATGGCAATGTTACGAGAATCCCAGATGTTCCAAACCAAAGACCTAGCGCTTTAGATCTATCTTTTATTTCTCCATCCCTTGTTTCCAGGTGTAACTGGAAAGTAGAAGGCGATACTTTAGGAAGTGATCATTTTCCAGTTGCTATCACTCTAAATGAAAATTCTTTACAATGTGATAAAGAAAAAGATGTCATCCCAAAATACAATTATCGTCTTGCTGACTGGAACAAGTTTAAAGATATTTTGACACAGATTAACACTGAAAGTATAAAAATAGTGACATTAATATTTTTTATGAAAATTTAAAGAATACGTGTTACAAGCAGCTGATAGTTCTATCCCAAAGTATTCACCCATGAAGTCACAGAAGCATTTCGGGAAATATATGGTGGAATCCTGCTTGTCAAAAAGCTGTTAATGACAAAAAAGCTGCTTGTAAAGTATACTTAGAAATAAAACATCCGAAAATCATTCTCTTATGAAAAAAGCAAAACTGCTTTGTGATAAACTGTTGAAGAAAGCAAACGTCAATTTTGGTCTTCCTTTTGCCTAAAAGAAGTTAACTCCCATAATGATCTACAAAAGGTATGGAATAAATTTAAAGACATGAAAAGTGGGATTAAGCTTCGTAACTGTCCAATTAAGATTCAAGACAAAGATCTCCCAACTAATTTAGAAAAAGCTGATACTTTCATAGAAATGTTTTCAGATACAATGAGTAATAAAAGTCTTACTGAAAAATGCAAAGCGTATAGAGAAAAAGAAGAACAAAAAGATATGTATAACGATCCTGTGGGAGACAATAATCACTATGTCAATGCTCCCCTAACTCTTAAAAAATTGAAAGATGTTCTTCTATCTCTTGGGACAAAAAGAACATCCGTTGGTATAGATGCTGTTTCAAACGAATTTTTGAAACAGCTGCCAGAAAATTGGATAATGTTACTGCTTGAATTATTTCAAAGTTGTTGGTGTCAGGGGGTCATTCTGCATATTTAGAAACATTCCATTTTAGTGCCAGTCCCAAAGCAGGGTAAATCTAAAAGTGATAAAAACAGTTACAGACCAATAGCTTTAACCTCACACACAGGGAAACTTGATGGAAAAAATAATTCTAAACCGACTAATATATTACTGTGATAAAAACCAAATAATCCCTATTTGTCAAGCAGGTTTTCGAAAAGGTAGATCCACAGCTGATCATCTGTTTAAACTCAGCACACAGATTAAACAACACTTTGCCTGCAAGAAAAATGTGCTTGCCACATTTTTGATATAAAGAAAGCATACGATCTGTTTTGGCATAAACGGTTACTGTACAAATTGAAATCTATTGGCTTATCTGGAAATGTCTATTTCTATGTTAAAACATTTCTCTCCGAAAGATGCATGCAGGTCAAAGTTGGAAATTCATATTCTTCCTTACGATTTCCAACTATGGGTATTCCACAGGGATCAGTCATTGCGCCACATCTTTTCAATATTCTTCTTTATGATCTTCCAAAGTGTCTCTCAAGTAATGCTATCCATGTCCAGTACGCTGACGACATTTGTATGTGGATGAATGTCACAATGAAAAAGAGAACACCAAAGAGGCATCTTAATCATTTGAAAAACATTTATCAGCTTGAGTTAAACAAACTTAATGACTACATCTTTGAGAATGGACTGTTACTGTCTCCCGAAAAGACTAATCTTGTACTTTTTAATAATGGTACTAATCCACCAGTTCTGCCTGTTTTTCAGATAGATGGGAAAGCTTTGGAATATAAATCTATGGAGAAGTTTTTAGGGGTACACTTCACATCCTCACTAAGTTGGAATTATCACATTGAATATTTAAATACTAAAGCCTGGAAAAGTCTTAACCTCTTGAAAGTTATCAGTAAACAAGTGTGGGCTCATGATGTAGCTGTGTTAAAGTATCTAGCATTATATCTTGTACGTTCTAGACTCATTTATGGCCAGGAAGCATTTTTCAGTGCTCCAAAATCTTAATTACAAAAAATGACAAGATTAGACTGTAAGGCTTTTCAATTAGCTTTGGGTGTACCTTTTCATGCATCATCCATGGGTACTTATAAAGAGATAGGTATTTTGCCTTAAGATGATCATCGACAACTGGCTGTGGCTAAATATCTCTTGCGTTGTTCAAAACAAGAAAGCAGTGTGGATACCGAAAAAAGTATAAGATCTGATGTCAACTTCCCCAAAAGAGCACATACTATTCGTTCTGTTACCACGGCTGGAACTTATACTTCTCACTTATTGGATAAGGCAGAAATATGTCCTACAGAAATAACTAAATCAAAGATTAACATCTCATCTTGCCCACCATGGGAGCTTCAGAGAGCTAATTTTGACTTAAATTATTCTTCTTTAACCAAAAAAGGTAATGAAAATATTCTTAGCGAATCAGTAAAAGAACATATACAAACTACATATCCAGAACATCTAAAAATGTACACTGACGGCTCACTTTTAAACAACAACGAGGCAGGAGCAGCTTTTGTAATCCATCATTGAAAGTAGAAAGATCTTTTCATATTGGGAAAAATCAATCTGTTTTTACAGCTGAATTATCTGCCATTTTTTGGCTTTATATTTTCTTCTAGATTTCCCCAAAGACATATTTCAAACGCTTTTTTGTGTTGATTCCAAGTTGGTTTTACTTGCTCAAAAAAATTCCAGTTCAAAAGTGAGACAAGATCTCGTAACTGAGATTGGACATCTAATTCATTTCCTGATGTTACGAGGCACCTGTGTTACCTTTTGCTGGATTCCTTTGCATTGTGGTATCTACTTTAATGAAATAGTTGACAAAGTAGCAAAATGTGGAGCAAAGCACACTGATGGGTCCTGCAGCATTAATGTCCCCTTATCTGTTCATGAGGGCTATAGCCTGTTACAAAATGCATGTTAGAAACATTTTAAAAAGAAACAAAGTATTGGTTCTCACCAGAATGATGATGTAACCCATTTATTATCTTTTGATAAGATCAAATGCTGTAACCCTCATGAATATAGAAATGTTGTATCTCATATTTATAGGTTCAAGCTAAATGCTTTTAGATCTAAATTTTTCAAAAAAGCAATGTGTATCTGTGGCAAAACTAGTACAATAAGTCACATTCTTTTAGAATGCAGAGTTTTGAAAAACTTCTTACCTGTTTTTACATACGTTTGCATAGAGCAAATTCTAAGACATTTCGCTAATGAAAGAAATTGTATTGTCATTAAGTCATAGTCCTATTATCAGGTTTTTATAGTTTAAAGATTAAAAAAAAATTTTTTTTACTAGTTATATGAATTGCAAAGTTAGTGTTTAAGCTGTTATATCTTTCTTTTTATTATTCTTGTTGTAAGGTTTTAATTTTTGATTGTTATAGTTGTTTAATGCAGATATTTAGCTATGAGCTCATCCCAACACCCCCCCCCCCCCCCCCCCCCCCTCCATACACACACTCACTCACTCATGTACAATTTCCCGTCTGATATCACTATTAAGTGGAAGGACGTTAAACTGAAGAACTAACTATGCACATATCCCCCCCCCCACACACACACACACACTTACACACACACACATTTCAAGACTCAAGATTTAATTTCTTTCACCCCTTTTGGGGCATGGAGGATAACAAACAAATTCAACAGGAGAAAAAAACCTTACAGTAATACACCCAAAAGTATTATCAGTACTAACAGGAACTAAAAAGCAATTCATCACAAAATGATAAACAAACAATATTAAAGACTCAAGATATATTTTTTTTTTAACATATATTGATTTCTTAAAAATACACAATATACACTTCTGAAAGACAAAAAATGAAATTTCAGAAATACCTACAAAACTTTTGAATTTTGAGAGAGACAGGAGAACTTTTCAAGATTTTACATTTCATCAGCCTGCAAAAATTATAACTGCTTCCAGCTTCTGGTCATTTACCCTGATATTAGTGATGATGCCCTTGGTCTTATTGGTCATCAGTTTGGTCTTCTCTGTGCTGATTTATATGCCATATGTTTAAGAGGCCTTGTTCAGGTGTTCTACTAAGCTGGCAAGTTCCAGTTCTGATCCTGCTGGTCCATCATTGTCATCTGCAAAGCGGAGGTTTGTGATTGTTTTGCCACCAATGCAGACAAGGGTTCCAAGCCAGAGGTAATATGCAGGATTTTACAGACAATAACAGCACTGTCAAAACTGAACGCCATCTGAAAAAATAAAAATATCTCACTCAACTCCAAGATCAGACTAATGCGCTCCCTTGTCATATCCATATTCCTGTATGCCTGTGGATCTTGGACCCTGACTGCAGATTTGGAGAGAAGAGTACAGGCGGTAGAGATGAGATGCTTCCGGAGACTCCTTGGCATCTACAGAGACTACATAAACAACAAAGACATGCATAACAGAATCCAGCAAACCATTGGTCCAATCGTAAAGAAGTGTAGACTTAAATGGTATGGGCATGTCACAAGATCAAAGGGACTTGCAAAAGCAATACTGCAAGGCACTGTCCAAGGAGGAAGAAAAAGAGGCAGACCAAGGAAGAGATGGGAGGACAACATCAGCGAATGGACAGGCCTAGAACTCAACAAAACCCTAAGAAAGGTTGAACAGAGAGAGGAATGGAGGGAACTGGTTGTCAAATCTTCACAGTCACCAGACTAAGTGGTAGATGGATGGATAGATAGATAGATAGATTGATAGATGGATAGATTCTTTTATTTATTTATTCTTTATTTTTAGTCTTTATTTATTTTATATATTCTTTATTTTAATTTTTCATTTATTTCATTTATATTTATGTATATATATATATATATATATATATATATATATATATATATTATATATGTGTGTGTGTGTGTGTGTGTGTGTGTGTGTGTGTGTGTGTGTGTGTGTGTGTGTGTATATATGTGTGTGTGTGTGTGTGTGTGTGTGTGTGTGTGTGTATACACACACACACACACACACACACACACACACACACACACACACACACACACACACACACACACACACACATATATATATATATATATATATATATATATATATATATATATATATATATATATGCATATGTATATATATATATATATATATATATATATATATATATATATATATATATATATATATATACATATATATATATATATATATATATATATATATATATATATATATATATAATATGGTTAAAAATATTTGTATAAGTATGTATGTATTTATGTATACATATGCATACATATATGCATACATATATGCATACATCTATCTATCAATCTATCTATCTATCTATCTATCTATCTATCTATCTATCTATATATATATATATATATATATATATATATATATCTATCTATATATATATATATATATATATATATATATGTATATATATGTGTGTGTGTGTGTGTGTGTGTGTGTGTGTGTGTGTGTTTTCATTTGAATTTATTAAAACTGTTATTATTGGTTGCATGTGTAAGAATAGGTTGAATGTAAGTGTTTTGACTTGTTTTTACAAGATATAGTGTAATATAAACTCCATTATTGTTATTATTATTATTATTATTATTATTATTATTATTATTATTATTATTATTATTATTATTATCATTATTATCATCATCATCATTATCATTATTATTATTGTTGTTGTTGTTATTATTATCATCATCACCATCATTATTATTATTATTATTATTATTATTATTATTATTATTATTATTATTATTGTCGTCATCATCATCATCATCATCATCATCATCATCATCATCATCATTATTATTATTATTATTACTTGCTCATTGAGGTAAAGGGTATTGTAAATTCTTTTGCAAAGGTTGTAGACGGGAACAAATGCATAATCATGAGAAACACACACCACAGCTGTCATTTCCCCCCACTGTCAGCTACTCTCAGGTGCTAACTACTCCATCACATCTCAGATTTTGCTGAAAATTTGGGAAATTGACAATGTAAAAACTGCACTTAACATTGTTACTTAATGCAGAATAATGTCTTAGTTTGTGTAGACCTGTGTACACATTAGTCATCTTTTGGTAGTTGCGCATATACCATATTTTGTTTGTACCTAGTCTAGGGGCTGGAGGTCTGAAGAATTAATGTTTGTTGTTCTGCAATGTTTTCAGGAAAAGCAGAAAGAACTGCTCTATGACTTGCGTCAGGTGATCCTTCGCTGCCTGGTTAAAGCATCATTGGAGGAACACACCAGTATTGCTTTCCCAACCCTTGGATCAGGAAAGCTGAAGTATCCCTGTGATGCTGTTGCCAGAGTCATGTTCTCCACAATCAGCATGTTCTTCAGAGAGATGCCTAGCACAACACTTCGCAAAGTCATCATCGTTGTGTTCCCGGAAAACCTGGATGCAGTCCAGGTATGTTAATGACATTTTTTGTGGTTCTGATTTCTGATCTGGGTTGTTTGGATGGACAGCTGTGTTATTACTATTCAAGCATCCATTTTTAGGCAGACCAGCACCTTTTAAAAGCCTGTAATGTTATTCCATTGACCTCTGCAAAACTGAGGAAACAAGAGGGATTGGAAGGGGAGTTGGATTTTGAGATGGATGATGATGATAAAACATCAGTTTCAGGGTTATGATCCTGATGCCATAGGGGCTGGTTCAATAAAACACAGTCATGGTAGTTTAACAGCCATTGTTGAAGATGATTAGAATTGTCTGACAAAATCTGGTTTACAGCAGTTGATGAGTATAGTGTAAGCCTGAGTGCAAATACCCAACCCACTGTAATGACCTTCACAGTGATGCTCTTCACTCAACATTGGTCCAGGCAGTTGTTAACCTGACAGCAACAGTACATGAAATAAAGAGAGCTTATCAATGATAACGCCTAAATGAACTGTAGTGGCTTTTAAGTAGGTACTTTCAGCTGATTCTGCTTAAGATGAAAATGTCCCTTATGAGAAAGAATTTAAACGTGACCACCCTATCAATTTGTGGATGGGTTAACTCTCAGAGGATAGCTGTCCGCTATAGTGGATCAGTGTAAAGCAGTGGTTTTGGACAGCCGTCTGCTATAGAGGATCAGTGTAAAGCAGTGGTTTTGGATGGCCATCTGCTATAGTGGATCAGTGTAAAGCAGTGGTTTTGGACAGCCATCCACTATAGTGGATTTGCTGTTTGCAGATTTTTCATGTGGCAGCCGCATCGATACAATGACTAGTACAAGTGAACATAATTTCGTGAGCCTATCCAAGGTCAAATGCGGAGCGTTGTTGGGTAATTCCGTGTGTTCCAAACTCATTATAGCCGACATGGAGTAGTAACAGAATACAAAATTCGGAGTATTTTCTTCATGCTAGTCAAAGCTCAAATATTAAAGTATAATCTTTTGATATGTACTAACCCAGCATGTTATTCATAAGCTCAGAAAATTTCATTTTCTTACTGTATGTTTTGTATTTTTAATGATTATTTTTACTAGCCATTACAAATGGGCCGTCTGTGGGGAAATGCAAGGGAGTGAACTGGCCATCCCGAGTGAGTTAAAGTATCAAGAGGCAGATATCATTTTGAAATGAACATTGAGGGATTAAAAACAAACCACAAATGTATTCTAAATTATGTATAAAAAGTCAAGAGTAAGCTGTTAGTGTATGGGTTGATGTGTTGAGTAAATTATCACCTCACCTCACCTCATTCTCCTGACCGAATGGTCGTAGAGGAGACATGAGAGTTGAATAGACATGACTGGTCCTCTGCCCTGCGGATCAGCATTGCACTGTCCATCCCGGTCCACTCCTTGATGTTGTCCATCCAGTTCTTAGGTTGTTTTCCTCTGCGTCTATCCCCTTCCAAGGTTCCCTGAAGAACCGTCTTGGGCAGCGTGTTGTGTCGGGTGACGTGCCCAAACCAAGACCTCTTCCTCCTTTTTAGTATTGACAGGAGAGGTTCCTGGGGGCCTGCCAGCTGTGTAACTTGGCCCCGCACAAAGTCATTGGTCTTGTGATCCCCCCACGAGATCCCAAGGAGGCGTCTGAAGCATTTTGTTTCGAATGCTTGTATTCTCTTGGTGGTTTCAGCTGTCAGAGTCCAACTTTCACAGCCGTAGAGCAGTATGGACATAATTAGGGACTTGAAGATTTTCATCTTGATGTGGAAACTGATGTCTTTGCTCTTCCAGATCTTGCTGAGCTTTGCCATTGCAGATGTTGCCATGGCCAGTCTGGTCTTGATCTCTGTTGCAGAGCGGCCATCTTTGGTGAGAGTGGCACCAAGGTATTTGAAGGTGTCCACTTCTTCTAATTGTTCTCCATTCATGAAGATTTGAGCATGGATGTTATTTGTGCTGTTGACCAGGACTTTGCTCTTTTCAGTGCTCACTTCCATGCCGTATGCTCTTGCTCTGTCTGTTAGTCTGTTTGTGAGATCCTGTAGCTCGGTGTTGCTGCCGCCCATCAGATCGATGTCATCAGCAAAGCGTAGGTTGTTTATTGTTCTCCCTCCTAAAGAGATGGTAGAATGAAAGTTGTGGAGGGTATCTCTCTTGATGTTTTCCAGGAAGAGGTCGAACAAGATTGGGGATAGCAGGCAACCTTGTCGGATGCCAACTGTGGTTTTGAAGTAGTCGCCTATCAGGCTGTTGAGGAGGACTGCACTGTTGGATGTGGCATACAGCACCTGGATGGTTTGGACTAGACTCTCTTCTATGCCAAAGTTTCTCAGGACCCACCATAGACCTTCGTGCCACACTCTATCAAAGGCCTTCTTGAAGTCTATGAAGTTGTGGAACAAGTCTCTCTGGTGATGTAGGTGTTTCTCCATCAGAATACGGCAGTTGAATATTTGCTCCACAGTGCTTCTGCCTGCCCTAAATCCAGCTTGCTGTTCAGCTAGGTGTTCTCCAGCCTCTTTCTTGAGCCGGTTTAGGATGACTCGTAGCATGATTTTGCTAGGGTGGCTGATGAGGCTGATTGTTCTGTAGTTCTGACATTAGCGGAGGTTTCCTTTTTTAGGAAGAGAGATGATGAGTGATTGGGTCCATTCTCTGGGCTCATTGTTTTGTCTCCCAGATCTTCTGACAGAGTGAGGTTGCTGCTGTGACTACTTCTTCTCCTCCATGCTTGAGGAGCTCAGCTGGAATGATGTCTGCTCCAGGTGATTTTCCTGCTGGTAGGCTGCAGATGGCTTTTTCCACCTCTTCCCTCATCACTGGGAGTGGTGGGGGTTCCCTCGTTGTTGTGCAGTCCCCATGAATCAAACTGTTGTCGGGCTGTATGGGGTAGTTGTATAGGTCTTTGCAGTACTGGGTCCATCTGTTTAGGACCGCAGAGTTTTCTGTTAGAAGCCTGCCTGAGTTGTCTTCAATGACTGAGGATTTGTTCTGCTGTGACTTTGTGAGCTTCCTTAATGTGTCATAAGCTTGCTTGCTGTTACCTTTCTCCATTCCTGTCTCGATGTTCTCGCACTGTTTGTTGATCCACTCCACTTTGGCTTCTCTCATTTTCCTTCGTACTTGGTTGTTGGTATTGCGGTATTGTGAAACACCTTAGGGACTTGAGTTTTTCTGCTTCTTTAAGGTTTGTCTCTTATCACAGAGGTCGAGAATGTCATTAGAGATCCATGACTGGTGTTTCTTCCTCTGGCGGCCAAGTACCTCCTCTGCTGTTTCGCGGACTGCCTCATTGAAGCTGTTGGTGAGCTCATTGATGTCACTGTCCAGTAGGTTAAGTGCTGCAAATCTGCCCTAAGCTGTGCCTGGAAGACTTCGTTCACCTTTGGGTCTTTCAGCTTTTCCAGGTCAAATTTGATTCGTGGGTGCGCAGATTGGGATTTCTTCTTCAGCCTGATCTTCATTATCAGCAGCACAAGGTCGTGATTGCTGCCTATGTCCGCTCCAGGGTATGTTCTTGTCTTTGCCCTGTTAATGCTTGACTTGAAGCGCCGTGGGGTCTTATGTGTTTTCCCATTTGGCGCATGCCAGGTTGTTGTTCTGGACAGTTTATGAGGGTAAAGGGTGTTGCCGATGGTGAGCCTCTGGCTGCTCACAAACTCCAGGAGGCGAAGTCCCCTGTCATTGGTGTCTCCTGTGCCAAATTGGCCGACTGTTCCAGTCCAGTTCTCATAGGCACCCACACCCTGGTAACCGCTTCTGCTGGCGGGCGAAATGTGCGTGAGGGGCTGGTGCATTCATATACACCAGCAGGAGACTTGGAGAGGAGATTGGCACCACCAAGGATTACCCAAAGCCCATAGAAAAGACATGAGCGATGAAGATACAACCAACATACCGGATCGCTTGAGGTCCGGGTCACCAACGACCGCGCTCTCCAATGACAGGCACCGGGGTGGAGGTGAAAAATTGGCTACTGGAGCCAAAAACGTATATAAACTGCCGTCAGAAGAGATTACCATAGGTAAATGGAATGTCCGCACACTCAACTCATGCGGCAAAGTGAAAGAACTAGAACATGAACTAAAACGCTACAAATGGGACATATTAGGTTTATCTGAGGTGAGGTGGAAAGGTTTCGGAGAGACCACCTCTGAAGATGGCCACAAGATGTGGTATAGTGGCCTTGAGTCAAAACACCTTCAAGGCGTCGCTTTTATTGTGCGCAAAGAAGTCACGGGGTGCATCATGAGCTGCACGCCTATATCCAGCCGGATTATCGCCATCCGCGTGTCAGCCAAACCCAAGAACATCACCATTATCCAAGTGTATGCACCAACCACTGACCATGAAGACCAAGAAGTAGAAGAATTTTACGAGGAACTCGAAAACGCGATCAAGAAGGTCCCCAAAAGTGACATCCTCGTGGTTCAAGGGGACTTCAGCGCCAAAGTCGGCCCAGATACCTATGAGTAAATTATATGATTATATTAAAAAAAAAAGAAAAAAAGAATTGCACTGATGTATGATATTTCCTTTTTTTTTTTATTACCTTTCTTGTTATTGTCTAATGTAGAAAATTCTGTTTACCTTAACTAAAGAGTGTATTGGAAGTGACCTAATACCTGAGTTTGACCTTCGACTGCAGTTTGTGGATACTGTTTTGTTTGCCAACAAGGATTGAGTGCAGCATACAATGTATCGTGTTGAATGCTTATTTAAGTTGTCTGGTCAGCTATGACCGTCCCCCAGCCAAACACTGATAATGCTGCTGCTGCCAATGATGCAACCACGCCTTTATTATTCTGGCTCCCTGTGCTGTTGTTATTCTGGTAAGGCTTAACCTTCAACTTTCCTTGCAGAGCACTGCTCTTGTGGCAACACATTTTCCTCTGGGAAAGCAGCCCGAATTTCACACAGAAAAATCTGCTGTGACCTAAAGTGGTATAATGATGATCACACCCTTGAATTTCTGAAGAAGCTCCGTAAAACTCTCTTGAAAACACCTTGAATTTTATACTGAGAATTTCTTTTACAAACCTTGCAGTGGCAGACAAAATCTCCAGAGAGGCCACCTTACCAGTATTGGCTTCAAGGCAAAAGACTTGACAATGGAGTGTACCCAGGAGTTTTGAGCAAACCACAGCAGGATGAAACCTGATTTAAACTCTCTCTTGTGCTGAAAAAAAGATGGATCTTTGGTTTCTCTTCTCGTTCTGCATTCTGAGGCCTTGTCTGTTTAAAAAAAAAATCTGATTTGGATTGTGAAGCCGACAATCTGTCATAGTGATCCCACCAGTTCCCTCAGTTTCTTCTGGAGCTGTGGATTCTTCTGGAGCTGTGGATTCTTCTGGAGCTGTGGATTCCACTGGAGCTGTGGATTCTTCTGGAGCGGTGGATTCTTCTGGAGCGATGGATTCTTCTGGAGCGGTGGATTCCTCTGGAGCGGTGGATTCCTCTGGAGCTGTGGATTCCTCTGGAGCTGTGGATTCTTCTGGAGCTCTGCCAGGATGTGGGCCATATCTGGTGTCTCAGTGTTGAAGGTGTGGGAGGACTGCAGGATATGGAAGGGAGTTTGTGGACCTGAGTTACAAGGGCACTGGTCAGTATGGGAGGTTTTCAGGTGGTGGAGACGGGAGAGAGGGCAGGCAGTGTCCTGTTAGTGGTCTAAAGATTCTGACTTCAGCTGCTCTATCTAGAATCCTGTCCTTATCATCTTCTGGCATGATGTACAGGCACTGGTGCCATGCTTTGCTGAAGCTGTTTCTTAGAATTGTCTTTTGCTTCAGTTTAGAACACAAGTTGGTCTGCCTGCTTCGTTTTGCTGCCTGCCTCAGACAGGTGGTCTGTCTCTTCATTGTCCCCTGTGCCACAGTAGGAGGGGGTCCACTGCAGCACCACTACAGGTCTTTTGTTGATGAGGCTTAGTTTTTTTCTGATGTCTCTTGGGGTCTGCTTTCCCCTGGCACCTGGAGACTCTGCAGGATGGACTTGCAGTCAGTCAACACACTGTGTTGATGGGCAGTGTCTCTCCTGGTTGAAAGTCCGGGCTGCAAGCAGCAGAACTCGGGCTTCACAACTGCAGCTGGTTGACAGGGTGCCTATGGCCAGAGACTTTCTGATGGTCCTATCATCAGGGAATCTGATGCACATCCCTCTTCCTCCATTCTTCACCACTTTTTCAGCAGACCCATCTATGCTCTTGCCCATTACAGACGGTATTTGGAGCTCAGTGCTTCCAATGTCAGTGTCTTTGGTTCAGGCTGTTTGATTCACATCACATGATTTAAACAGCTGCACCATTTGACATTCAGTGTCAGCTGTAGGGAAGGCATATAGAAATGCAGTGGTGCTTTTTTCTTTGCAAACACTGCCAGTCAGAAGCTAACAGCTAAAATGTGGCTTTAGATGTTCTGTGATTTAGCTGATTAAGAATATGTCATTTTGGGCATGAAAAGGGAAATGAATTCACTCTTTTTTATTCCAAAGATGCATAAATGGTACTAAGAAGTGTTAATGAAACAAACAGGATATGTCCTTTTTTTGCTTGATTAATTTCAGTGAATGACACATTGTGAATCATCCATGATGTCTGTTTTATTTTGCGACTTGTTTTTACCATTTTGGTGTGGGTGTGGGTGTTTATTTATTTATTTATTTATTTATTCTTTTATATCGAGGATAACAGAATAAGCAATCATGTGCTTTTTTTCATCTGGTCCCCGTGTGTATGCAGTTTTGTAAATATTGTCATCTTTTCCCACCGGCACATGATGGCCTACTCTTATGAAAAGTGGAACAGGATTTAACGTGTGCGCAAGATGTTCTGCGTGCGTTCGCACACAGGGCCTCGGTTTAAAGTCTCATCCGAAGGACTTTGGGGAGAGTGGAGTCAGCACTGATGTTAACTCCAGTGTGTGTGTGTGTGTGTGTGTGTGTGTGTGTGTGTGTGTGTGTGTGTGTGTGTGTGTGTGTGTGTGTGTGTGTGTGTGTGTGCGTGCGTGCGTGTGTGCGTGCGTGTGCATGCATGCATGCATGCATGTATGCTGTTGTGCATGCATGTGTGGATGCATGCTCTGATGCAGTCTGTCTTGCACAATGTTTGTCTATATATAGATTGATATAACCAATATTTAAATTTTCTTTGTTTGCCTGAGATTCTGATATTTATTTGTACTATTTT
>JASPKP010000353.1:47500-50980 GCA_030674155.1 Stramonita haemastoma
AATGCAACACTACCATATGATAATACCCATCTCCACTGAGAGGAAATAACATATACACTAACAAACATACCAACAAACAAAAAATAACAAACAAACAAAAGCAACGAAAAACAAACAAACAAGAGAAACAAAAACCCAAAACAAAACGAAACAAAGCAAAAACAAAAAAACAAACAAACAAACAAAAAACCAACCAACCAACCAAACAAAAAAACACAAAAAGAGAAAAAAATTGGGAGGGGGGTGGAACGGATGGGGAGGGGAGTATCAAGGAGGAAGGGGGAAAACACAAACAGCAAACAGAAGAATTATGATAATGATTTATGATTGTATCAATAAATAAAAATCCCTACACATATGAACAAAAACAAACACACACACAACAACAACAACAACAACAACCAGAATAAAAAGTAAGGCCTTATCCACTAATCAAAGTAATATAAATATAATAGTGCTAATAGTCCCATCAGTAAAAATAATAAAATAAATTAAAAAAAACATTTATACTGAAACTATTGAACTGGGTAAGAAAAAAAATGCATTGTTGTTCTGTGTTGGTCTATGATTGTTGCTTTTTTCATTTCTTAGCATTGTTTATTCCATTTTTGTCCTAAACTTAAGGAAACACCAACCAAATTAAAAAAACAACAACAAAACCCCCCCAAATTGTATGGACTTTTTATCTTGACATCTCCCAGAGCCATCCCTATGTTTCTTTGGTTGCAAATTCTGGTATATAGTTTGGTGTGTGTGTGTGTGTGTGTGTGTGTGTGTGTGTGTGTGTGTGTGTGTGTGTGTGTGTGATATCAATTACACGCTTGTAGTAATGCATGGTAGGCAAAATGCTGACCACAGGTGAAGAGTAGCATATGGTTTAATGGGGTTTGGAACAAGGGAACATCATTTTGGAAGCAGAGTTTGTAGGGACATCCACAATTAAAAGTTTTATTCTGAACAAGGCAACAAAAGAAGGGGTTATTTTTACACCTATGCTGAAAACTGGTCAGAAAAAGATTAATAAAATGATCATTTTAGATGGCTTCAGCAGCATCCACAATATCGGAATTTGTTATGAGATTGGAGTTACTCTCTCCTTCTGTTGACATTCTTACCTTATTTTCAGGTGAAGTACGGATGAAGCTGAACAATCACATGATCCAAGTCATTCATGGAAAGGTGTTCCAGAAACCATGGATATCTGATGTCTGTGTGCATGGAAAACTGACCTCTGAGAGAGGAGGTATGTTGCTTTGAGTGCAGACACAAAAAGAGCGGTTTCATTTTGGATGTATACCCTTGTTTTGGTGTTAGTATTTGAGGACCACTGTCACACTGGAGTTAACTAGATCTATCAAAGCCATTGAAATCCCTGTATAAACCAGGACTTTTCCTCTTAAGATTAAGCTCAGCTCTTTACCCAGAGCTGGAAATTCCAGCCTGTGATTTCACTCATCTGACTGTTGTGGTTGGCTCAGGTATTGATATGAGGAATAACTGAAGAGTTAGTTTTGGGTGTTTTGATTTCTTTACAGCTGTACCATTTCCGTCTGAGTTTTAATGGTTGACAAGGTGAAAGCTGTGAAATGGCCTCTGTGGTCAGCAGGGCTGTAAATGATATGATTGAATTAGATTGGGTTAAAGGGCCTAGTGTGAGAAGAAGACAGATTAATGTTTACATGGATGCAGTGAACAGGTGTAAAAGTAACATTGCACATGGGTATGTGCATTTATCAGTAATGGGTTGTGTGTACATCTGGTATGCATCAGTAGCTCAGATAAGTAAAACCATGGGTTGAGGTACCCATCTACATACATACACCAGACACTCTACATTTTTAGGGCATATACAACTTGCAGCTGAGATCTACTGCTTTGAGGTGAATGCCTGTTTGAGGCTTTGAGGTAATTTGTTTGAGGCTTTGAGGTAATTGTTTGTTTGAGGCTTTGAGGTAATTGTTTGACAAGCACCATTGTTGTCATTTCAAAATTTTCTCATTTAGTGATGAAACTCTCTAAGAGTCAGGCAATCCTTAGTACCTGAAAAAAAAGCATCATTGCCTGTCATTGAAAGTAAGTGGAGCTGGTGACAAAATTTTGCCGTCAGTAAAGAACCGTCATTTGAACTGTATTTGTCAAGTCAATGCTGAAATATCGCTACTTTTAATGTCAACTTTGTGATCACTTTTCTCATTCGAGTTTGCACTTTTTAGCTTTTGGAAGGGTCTTTTTTGTTGTTATTCTGATTTTATTAGTATTGTTATTGTTAAACAGTACACTCTTGTTTTGCCAAACAACTGGGCTAGACGTGTCTGGCTGGTTGGGGGTGGGTTATTTATATCTTTGCTTTTACTGAGTTTGAAGGAAAAGAATTTCTTGGCCAATCTTGTTGCTGACCTGTAGTCATGTGATGAGGTTTAGCCACAGCAATCCTATCTTCAGTGTAGAAACGTTGGCAGAAGTCAGCCATTCAAGGCTGTGGAGATACAACTCAAAAGCTGCAACAATTTGTTGAAGTGTGAGGCCATTGGCCAGCTTTGCCAGATGTACATTTTGTGCAGTTTTCAGTTATAGATCATAGCACACAATGTTCTAGGATGTTTGAAGCAGGAATGGATCATTTTCTGAAACTTTGTGAGTCTATGTCAAACTCTGGAGGCTTCACTGATCTGCCAGTTGGTCAAACAGTGATCCAGCAGGAAAAGATGTATCAGGTATACATGTGTGCATAAAAATTAGCAGTATGTTAAAGAAGGTGTATTGTTTATTTGATGAAATATGAACATGAATGCTGGACATACAAGGGTACTTTCCACTGAGCAGAGACCACCTTTGAATGACCTGTAAACACGTTTACAGAAAATGGCAAATTGCAAATAAAACCCCCCCATCAGAGCATGATTTTATTTCTGTGCCAAATTTGTCAATGTCTTTGATTCGCCTTCCTGTTCTGATACATTTTGGCAAGGCACTGTTAGATACTGAGGAGAAAATGGCAAAGAAAATGGTGTTTTCAACCAAAGTTTACAGGGTGCACCGGATATATACTTGCAGAACTTAGAGCACTTGGACAACCATGTGCTCCATTGAAAGCACCCAAAGTGTAGACGGGTAAAGCATTTCACAAGCGGTCAGTCAAGCACTAAAAGTAATCCAAGAAATGTAATGAGAAGTTGGTTGCCATTGGGGTGGCGATGGTGGAAGAAGACTATAGAGTTAGCCTGGAAACATTACTTATTGTGTTGGTATTCATTTGTTGACTGTATCTAAGATACTGAAACATAACCTTGGGTACAAGACAGTATTATCCAGATTGGTCCTACATGTTTGATGTCTGGAAACAAAGGGAGAGGGTCATATCTGCAAATGTATTGCTGAACATTACAAGAATGGTGGATCCCAAGAGGATGGAAAGAAATTGTGACAGGTAATGAGACCCCGGGTGTACATGTGGGAACCTCCCGAAAGTTCCAGATAAAG
>JASPKP010003525.1:0-2500 GCA_030674155.1 Stramonita haemastoma
TCAAGCAATAACGAAAAATTACTGACATCATTACATTCGTTCGTGTCGTTTGTAGCCTATTTGACCACAAAACACAAGAAGAAGAAGAAGAAGAAGAAGAAGAAGAAGAAGAAGAAGAAGAAGAAGAAGAAGAAGAAGAAGAAGAAGAAGAAGAAGAAGAAGAAGAAGAAATAACGTCAACGACCAAAGATCAACTATCACCACCAACAATAACAGCACCATTAATGATCATGTTTCTTTACCTAAGCCTAAACACACACACACACACACACACACACACACACACACACACACACACACACACACACACACACACACACATAACACACACACGTGCGCGCGCGCGCGCGCGCAGAGAGAGAGAGAGAGAGAGAGAGAGAGAGAGAGGAGAGAGAGAGAGAGAGAGAGAGAGAGAGAGAGAGAGAGAGAGAGAGAGAGAGAGAGATCAAATCAATCAAATCAAATCAAATCAAATCAAACCAAATCAAATCAAAATTGTATTTCCAGATGGTACATTGAGTACCATTAGAGAGAGAGAGAGTAGTGGAGCCGTTTCATTTTGTGCGCGCGTAAACAACTTCAATTGCTTCAACCGTTTTAAACCGAATAGACGAGGTGCTAGAGTCTACTCTTCTTACAGAACCTCAATTTAACGTACATTTTAAAAGAGATACTATTAGCGTGCATGTAAAAGATACCATTTTCAAAACGGATCAGGATATTAAAGCAAGGATTCAAAAATAGGCAGCCGCGGCAAAGGCTTCTAGAAGGAAGACATTAATGGCTAAATTATGATATATCGTGATGAGTGTCTTGCAGGTATGAATAGTTTTTAAACGAGAAATGTACTATTGATCCTTTGCATGATTATAACCTTGAAAAACTGCTAACTTTCTTTGTGGCTTTTTTTTTCAGTTTGTGCGTGCAGGGTTCAGAGATCAAACCAGATGAGGAAAACTTTAGAGCTTCGGACACTAAACTGAATGGGGGGAGGGGGAGGGGGGAGATGGAGGGAGGGTGGAGAAGGGGGAGAGGGCAGGAGAGGAGAAGGTGGTGGTGGTGGTTGCTTGATTTTGATAACATATACTCTATGGGATTTTTGGTGTTTTGTGCTTATTGTTAATTTTGTTTTGATATTGTTAATAAAACAGCAAATTTTACACATGCATGCTGTACAGACACACACACACACACGCACGCACGCACGTACGTACGCATGCGCACACACACACACGCGCGCGCTCATGCACGCACGCACACATGCATGCATCCCCCTCCCACACCGCTTGATGAAAAAAGCAAATGCATTGATTATTTCATGTACATCTGGAAATTTTATAAATGACTTTGACTTTCACACACACACACACACACACACACACACACACACACACACACACACACACACACACACATGTACACACACACATTCGTGCACACTTCCCAAACACCCTCTTATCCCCCCCCACTCTCTCTCTCTCTCTCCTCTCTCTCTCTCTCTCTCTCTCTCTCTCTCTCTCTCTCTCTCTCTCTCTCTCTCCCCCCCCCTTCCTTTCTCCCATCTCCCATCCTCTGCACAGAAATAGTATCAACCAGGCAACTCCTGCCATTATAAATATAAAACATATAATACACGAAGATTACAACGCAGCATAGTAGGCAGACAGCTCAGCATCCTTGCTACATTACAGGGAAGCTCCCCATCGCATCATATCATCACTCAGCCTCTCAGCTGTAGCAAGAAGAAGCAAGCACACCGCCCGCCCCTTGCCTAGCCAGGTCACTACAAGGTGTTGACAGCAAAATCAATGATGCATGCCTTCTGTCTTGCCTGGCCTGGCCTTGCCTTGGCTTGCCTTCTCTTGCCTTGCCTTGTCTCCTTAAGGGGGTGACAGACAAGGATAGCGGACTGTACGGCAGGGGCTTTGTCAGGGTGAAAGAGACAGGTCTATCTTATTCGGTGGCCAGTCACCCTAACGTTAGTTTGTTTCTCTTCTTTTTTTTCTCTTTCTTTCTCTTCTCTCTCTCTCTTCTCTCTGAATCTGTCTCTGCCTCTGTCCCTCTCTGTCTCTCTCTGTCTCTCTCTGTCTCTCTCCGTCTCTCTGTCTCTCTCTGTCTCTCTCCGTCTCTCTGTCTCTGTCTGTCTCTGTCTGTGTCTGTCTGTGTCTCTGTGTCTCTGTCTGTCTGTCTGTCTGTCTGTCTGTCTGTCTGTCTGTCTGTCTGTCTGTCTGTCTCTCTCTCTCTCTCTCTCTCTCTCTCTCTCTCTCTCTCTCTTCTCTCTCTCTCTCTCTCTCTCTCTCGTGTTGTGTGTGTGTGTGTTTGTGTGTGTGTTTGTTTGTTTGTTTGTTTGTTTGTTTGTTTGTGTGTGTGTGTTTGTATGTTTGTGTGTGTGTGTGTGAGACTCTGTGTGAGAGTGAGAGAGACAGAGAGAGAGAGAGAAGTTAGTGACACAATATCTTTTTCGGACCTTGCAGTTCAGACAGACCATTATTTTAAACAT